>JAKUCM010008906.1:0-34424 GCA_023374145.1 Lepidium sativum | reverse complement strand
GAGTTGTATTTTATATATTCGTGTAATCACCTATGTATTTTATTTTTAGATGTTTAAATATTTTTTTTTTATGTTTTAATGATATTATGTTGAATATTTTAAGTTAAATAATAAAATTTATCATTACAAATGATGTTACATTTGGCTAAACTCAAGATTAGTGCCTTATATTTGTAAATAATTATATGAGATGGGCAGTTGCAGAAAAGATGTACTTCAAAGGAAAAAAAGCTCCTTGATACAATCGATAAGATTAAAACGACTCCAAAAGAGGAAAAAATCTAATGTCATGATATTTTTGGTCCATGACATCCATGATGGTTTAAAACTTGAGTGATGAGTGTATAAGAAAGGAAGATCTTGCACATCTTTGGCAATCACTCAAAGATAGGTATTATCACCAAAAATATGTGATCTTTCTGAAAGCAAAACATGAGTGGTGAAAGAAGAAATGGATATGGATATGGACATAGAAAAAGAAGAAATTCATGTCCTAATTATTTCAACAATGAAAAAAATAATGAAAGGTCAAAGGAAAATGAAGTTGAAAAAAGACAACAGGAAAAAAATATTATAGATATGGCATGAAAGGGTGTTGGTCGCGTACTTGTCGTACAATATATTTTCGATCTCCACCAAGAGTAACAAAAGAAAAAAGGAAAACAAAAGGAAACAAACTTCGTCTATGGTATTGTTGGAACTGCTTTTAATAATGAAACATGACTTTCTTTTAACCATTTAGTTGAGCCTTCTTTTGATAGTATAAGTAATGATACATATCTCGATGTAGCTGATTTTGTTGTTGCTTCCATATATATTAAGGAAAGCCAAAAAGAGTAAAATGTTCCTAAGGAATAAAATATGACATGACGTATAAATAGGTATGGTTGCATATGAACAAAATATCTAATGTTGTTTATGCCTTATTTTTGTTTGTAAAATAGTTAATGTTGTAAAATAAAGTTTGTTGGACAACTAGTCCCGTATGTTGTACAAAAAATAGCATGGTTGAGTTTTTAATTAAACGGTTACAAATTATTTCTAGAATTTTAATAATGAAAACAAGACTCCCAATCTCAATATAGGATCATGCAATTTTTCATGTTGCGGCATTAATTCAAATAAAGTTAAGTTCATATTATAAACATTCCCTATTAGAATTAATATCTCGCCAGAAACTAGATATATCCCATCTTCGTGTTTTTGGATGTGCAGTTTATTTCTCTATACCGCCACCGTAAAGAACAAAAGCGAGACCACAAAAGAGATTGAGAATATATATTGGGTATACATCACCAAGTTTAATTGGTATCATGAACCAAAAATCGGTGATATGTTTACGGCACATTGTTCTGACTGCCATTTTAATGAAGATACATTTCCAGTGTGAGGGGGAGGAACTAAAGAAGCTCCAAAATACATTATGTGGTACACAATGTTGTAGTGGCACCTAGACCCCCCTACAAAAATGTAAACTGGAAACTCAAAAAATTGTGTATTTACAAAACATGGCAAATCATATACCAGATGCATTCAACGATACAAAAAGTTGACAAAATCATATATACCCGTTGTGAATGTTCTATAAAGATTTATTGTTCCAGAAGAACAAAATGATGGAAATAGCAAATGAACCTAATGTTTAGTTGAAAAAGGGGAGACAAATGAAATTAAACGATTAGAATCCCCAAAAAAAAATTGGAAGATATAAATAAAAATAATCTAGAATAACTAAATTATATAGAAGAAAATGTCAAAGACGGAAATAAAGAATAACATGAGGTTTTATCAGCTTTGCTAAAAAAAAATATTTAGGTTAGAACTTAAAATAGAAGATGATGATGGAATTTCTCATTCTTTGTATTAAAAGAAATTGATAATGAAAGTGATAATATAGTCTAGGGTCCATATTAGAATGCGAGAATAGAGGTGATTGTGAGAAGTGAAAAATGGTCGTAACAACTAAATTAAACTCTCTCAATAAAAGAAAAGTTTTTGGATCTATTGTCGTAACGCATGAACATGTAAAACCCATTGGGTATAAATGAGTCTTTATTCAAAAAAGAAATGAGAAAATTGAGGTAACAAGGTATAAAGTTTGACTTGTTGTCAAAGGTTTATCTCAAAGACCGGGAATTAATTATGCAGAAACATATTCCCCATTTAATGAATGCAATTACCTTCAGATTTTTTATGAGCCTAGCGGCATCTAAATATGTAAAAAGACATCTAGTTGATATTGTGACAACATATCTATATGCATCACTTTATTATGATATATATATACATATATATATATATATATATATATATATATATATATATATCCCAGAAGGATTAAAGATACCTAAAGAATTGTAATCAAAATCTAAGGTCTGAAATATGACATGTCTCTCTCTCTCTTAAGTGGATATTTGTTGAGTAAAGTATGACATGATGTATAGTTACTTAAGTAGATATTTGTTGAGTAAAAGATATACCAACAATATGTTATGTCCTTGTGTATATATTAAGAAATTTATAAATAGGCATATATATGTTGATGACTTGAACATAATTGAAAATCAAACGAAAATTTATGAGACATGAAGAAAGAGTTTGAATGAAAGATCTTGGACAGACAAAATTAGTCTTGGACTCCAGATCGGGCATCTTCATAATGGAATTTTTGTTCATCAATCAAATTATACAAAAATGATTTCAAAACACTTTTTAATGGATATGGCGACTCCTTTGAGTACTCCAATGGTCAACAGATCACTTAATTTCAATAAAGATCCTTTCGAGCCTTGTGAAGATAACAAAAATGTGTTAGGTCCTAAAGTACCGTGTATGAGCGCTATAGGTGGACTCATGTATTTTGCAAATAGGACTAGAACAAATATGTCATTCACTACAAATCTCTATGCAAGATACCAGTTTGTCACCTACGCGCAGAAAACGAAATAGAATAAAACATATATTTTGTTATCTCGAGAGAACAACTGGCTTAAGATTATTTTATAATAGAAATATAGTGTCGGTTTAGTTGGTTTTGCAGATGCATGCTATTAATCAGACCCACATAAAGGTTGATCAAACGAGATATGTTTTTACAATTGGAGGTACTCAATTTCTTGGTGTTCCCAGAAGCAGTCTCTATTTGTTACCTTCTCAAAGTATGCGAAACAATTGTACTTCGTGAACCATGTAGAGAATGAGTGTGGCTCTGATCTATGACTCAACACATACAAGAAGCAAGCAAAATGGTCATAAATAAAGAGCCAACATAATTGTTTGAAAATGATGTTGCTTGTGTTGTCGAACTCAAAAAAGATTATATTAAGAGCGATCGAACGAATCATATATCCCCCAGTTTTTTCTCTTACTAACAAAAACTTGAAAATAATCAAAAAGTGAATATTCAATATATATGTGGAACAGACAAATGTAATAAATCTATACATGAAAACTACAAAACTTATAGTATCTATTTTTTCAAGAAAAGATTATGTCATTGTACTCTTTTTTTTCTCGTCATAATTTTTGTTCTATTGAATTTTTTCATGACAAAATTTTTATGAAGCGGTTTATAATACATAATTAGCAATACATAAATAAGGGAGAATGATATATATATATATATATATATATATATATATTATAAGTATAATAATTAGCTATTTACAAAAATATTTTACCTCATCCACCGTCTTTACACTAGTATAGATATATGTGTTAGGAGAAAAATGTTGTATCACACATACTTGAGAAATAAAGAAATTATTACTCTCTCTCTCTCACGTCTCCTCCGTCTAGAGTTATTTTATAGAAGACAAATTTTTCTAACTCAATCCAATTGGTTTAACTCCCAAATTGTAAATATCTCAATGCAATTTGTTTAACTCACATACGACACGTGAAACTTTTACAGCAGCGCCAATTTTTTGATGAATTTCAGAACCTGCTTAAATCTTAATTTACGCGCAAAAATTTAAATTACCTACACAAATTATCTAATTTTGGCCAAAACCTAAACTGACCGTTATCTCAGTTAATCAAACGTTAAATTTCCGTCATTTTGTTATAAGAAGACATGCGTACAACCGAATCATAAAAGATAAAACAGAAAAATCAAAAATTCTAAACAAATCAATCTTTTGAAAAAATATTATAGATAATTTTTTGAATAATAGAAGAAAATGAAAAATAAATTAACAAATTTTTAAAATTACAACTAAAATAAATAATTAACAAAAATAACCCTATAACTAACGAAAAATAAACCTAGTTACTTCCCCTATAAAAGCCTTATTACAATTACAGTCCATCCGATTTAGAAAATTCTAAACTCTAAAATCCTAATACAAAATTTGTCACAAAGCCTAAAAATTTTCAACAAATCAAGTATTATGAAATTTTTGCGTCTTACTTGGTGTTTTGTTAGAAATTTTGATATTTGACTTTCAAAAAGTTAAAGAAAAAAGGTAGAGGAATAAGTTGATGAAACACCTACATAAATGAATTGATAATTTTACAAGTTCGTGAGGAATTTGAAATTAGAGTTTTAGAGTTGATTATTTTTGAATATGGTGGATTATGATTGTAGTCCCAATATAATTGGGTTGTAATTAAGTTTAGTTTTCCGTTAGTTATACTGTTATTTTATGTTAATTTTTATTTTTATTTTTTCCATCAATTATTTTATTTTATTTTAAGTTATATTATTTTATTTTATTTTCTGTTTTTCTAAAAAAGTTATTTATCTAGGTTTTTTTTGTCAACATTGGGCCATAAATGGCCGGTCCATTAGCCAAGTTCTTGCAAATGCAAGCGGGGGGACTCGATTCCAGGATGTGCAAGTGTGCATGCCTCTTGTGGACTTACCACCTGCCACTAGGCTAAAAATTTAATTTTTTTTAGTTTATTTTATTTTTATTATTCAGATGTACACGTATCGTTTCAATCGGTTGTACATCATCTGTTTACCGATAAGCTGATAGAAATTTAACCAGAGGTAACGGTTAATTTAGATTTTGACTAAAATTAAATATTTAATGTAGATTATTTAAATTCTTGCACAAGAAACTGAAATTTAAAACAAAATTTAAAATTTATTAAAAAATTAGCCACACAACACACCTCTTCATATAAACACAATCTCTAGGGACCACTTGTAAGCACATGTGATACAAGAAAATCTTAAATGTGTTTTGTCTCCACTTTATAACACCTTGAATTAAGATTCTTTATAGGCCAATCAATTCAAACATATAGTACGCTCTTTTAGATCTTTGTTTAAAGTCTATGTCATCTCTCGTTCAGTCGTTCTTATCAGATTCGACGTAATTCTAAGTAAAGAATTTACGTGTAATTGCAAGATGGTATTAAAATTGAAACTTGTACATAACCACAAATCTAGACGACGTAACCAGAAGCTTCTTCCAACTCCGGCAAAGGATCAAGCCTCACCGGAGAAATGAAGGGGTCCTGTACAATACGTCGAATCTCCGATTTATGACCCAATAAACTATACTTGAGAAACCCAACCACAATTCCACCCACAAAGCTCCTCATTTCACTCTTTTTACGTTTCCCATTCTTACACATACAACCAGCCAAAAACCCGACAAAACCTGGCAAATCGTCGTCCAACATATCCATATGGCCATAATCAGCAGCCACAAAATGGGCCTTAGTAGCTTTACACTCTTTATAAAACTCCTCATGGTTCACGTCCGTGGGTGCACATGGTGGCATCACGTTGTTCCTCTTTGGTCCGAGTCCGGTTCCCACGACTGCAACCGGTATGTCCAGGTCGAAGGATTCCGGTTCATACGTTAAGATTTGCGGATCTGTTCTTAAGAATTTGTTGGGTCCTGCAACTGGATCTATTCCTATTAAAGCTGAAAACTTCATAGATGGGTCTAGTGTTGCAGCATGGCCTAACGCAACAGCAAACGCGGTTTTCCCACCACGGCTATGGCCAACGAGTGCGGTGTATTTGCTATTAGCATTCACCGAATTTGGAAGGTGAGCTTTGAGGTTCTCCAATGTCCAATTTATCACTTTTCCAGCATCGTCCACTTCCACTTGACCTCCCGGCGGCAATAGTTTGCAAAGCTGTTATGTAAACATATAATTATGATTAGTGTGAAACTTATACATATATAATCTAATGTCTACTTTAAATTTATTCACGTAACAATAATCTCAATTAGAAAGCTTTTTAATAAAAATTAAAATTTAGAATACCTGTGGGGCTACGAGAATGTAGCCATGAGAAGCAACGTGGTCAAGAACGTCAGAGTAGAAATAGTTGCGAAGATAAAAGCCATGGAAAAATAAAACCACTGGATAAGTTCCGGCGACTGTTGGAGAGGCGATAATTACCGGCTTTGGCGGCGCCGTTGAATCGTCTTTTGATGGATCCACCGTTATCAGTGTTGTTGGAAGGTTGCCTATCTCAAATGCTGCCGGAGTTGCGGTTGAGAAAAGCATTCCACTGTTCTCTATCTTGGCCATTTGTATAATGCAAGAGAAAGAGTGTACCAAAATTTATCTATGGATCTTTAAAGCTTTAGCTTGTTGTTCCTATTTATAGGGAAGAATGAAGATTTTTCTTATCCTGGAGCCATTACTATTATGTGGTTCTCGGCTTCTTGTGATACTACTTATGAAAACGATTAATGCATGGGCTGCAAAGATTAAAAAAGAGCACGTATTGATTGATTTATTTTAAGTTAGTTAGTTGTACATATATGTTGGACCAACGTTTTTGGTATTTAAAGCTAATTGGTTTAATGGATCAAAGGTTGGTTGTAAGTGAATGAAAAAATGTAATTAGGGTGAGGAAAACCCACAATTTAAATTACACGTTGCTAAGAAAAACTTTTTTACGTGTGTATATATAGTGTTATATATATATACTAGTTTAGAGAGTATTGGAGGAGAGCGGAGAATTATCCACGGGCGTGCCACCGTCGTCGCGCTGGGCTTGGGGAATAGGTCTTAGGCCTACACTCGTGCATATTTTTTTGAGGCAAATTCTTAAGCCTATTAAAAACCTAAAGACTAACTTAGTCTCACCCACCACCACTCCTATTCCTGCGCCTAAAGTTCGGGCGTGACTTGGTCTTCCGAATTTTGCAGAACAACTTGGACCACGTTCAAAAATTGAATGACTTGAACTTCCTCTACAAGTCTTCAACTTGGACCTCTTCTCTCTACACGTTTTCCAAGCGAAAAACAAAAGCAATTCTCTCAATTGTTAGTCTTAGTCCAAGAGTGTAGAGTAGACACAACGAGTTCGAAGATTCTGTGCTTTGGTTTATCATCGACAGTCTCACACAGTTTTATCATGAGACTTTCAAACTCATTCAACCGAGTATATTACAGGCGTTTATTGGGTTAAGGTAACAAGACTAATGTCTCAGCTGTATTTATTGTTACATTACTGTTTAGTTCTTATCGTTTATGGCACTTGATTTTTCGCTTTAACTTGAATCTAGATTATAGGTTTTACAATCTTAACTACATAAATCCGTCATTCTTAGATCTCATCGATAAGTTTGGATTAGGTTTTAGCAAAACTGAAATCTGCTTTTTGTGTTTTCTTCTCTAACGTTTTTTGCATGTTTTATATTACATAAACGGTATCTGCAAATCCTTTGTGCTATACTCTGATCGTATACTTTAAATAATTTAACTAAAAATGGTATCTGGAAGTTCTAAACTATGCAGATCGTTAATGGCATTTGAAAGTTCTAAACTCTACAGATCGTTTAAACAAAAATCATAAACGGTTGCAAATTTTCTAACTTGGTAAATTTTTTTTCGATTTTGATAATCAGAAAGTGAAACCATTTAAAATTATGATCATAAATCGGTTTTGGTCTCTACAAATTGGTTTCTGTTTTGTGAATTTTTAAAACTGTTTCTTTATACGATTTGGTTTTAAAATCGAAAATCATTAACGGTATTTTAAATTTTTTGACTCTAATAGCCATTCTTCAATTTAAAGAAACAAAAACTAAACGTAGTCTTATCTCTGAAAATTGATTTTGATTTTTTGTCAAAAACATTATCAAATATCGGTTTAGATTTCTTGAAATCGGTTTTGGTTTGTGACAAAAACATAATCAAAATTATTTTTTGAAAAAAAAAATATGTTTATATAAATATTTTTTAATTATGTAAACAAAATTGCAAAAAAATTAAATTCTGCATATTCTTTATTTAAAATTTTTTTTAATCACAAAAAAATTTAAAACAACATTTCCAAATTTCAATAGATTTTGGAATTGTTTAAAAGTGACACTATTTTGATAAAGTGTGTTTACTATTTTTAGATGTCTAGTAATGAAGGGACACTAAGACAGATTCATGACATACATGGAAGATCAGGTTGCTGAAAACACAGGGCTACCTGTTCAAGGTGTACATGTTGTTGGTTTACATGTTGCTGGTTTACCTGTTGACAATCAGACTGATGAGATAACACATCGAAACTTGTACAGACAAGGTCTTCCTTTAGTTAGTGGTCAAAGCTCTGCAGCGCAAATGCGAGTACCGATGCTTCAATCAGCTCCAACAATGTGATCACTTCCTGAAAATTTTGATGGCCAAGGTTTCAAAACGTGGCAGCTGAAGATGACCTTTTTCTGACAAATCTCTAGCTCAAGAAGTTTGTCAAAAAGGATCAATCATACCTTCCTCTGGGTAACAAAGACGCAATTCTCTTTAATATTGTGGAAGCATGGAAACATTCTGACTACTTGTGTAAAGGTTGGATCTTAAATTTTTCGGAGAACAATTTCTTCAAAGTCTATTGTGACTACAAAAATTCCAAGACATTGTGGACGGCTCTGAAAAATAAGTATGGGGTTGTATATGCTGGTTGTCAGAAGTACGATATGGTAAAGTTTCTGAATTTCACAAGCCTGGGTTCCAAAACCGGTAACGCAACTGGTGGAAGCATTTCAACTGATATGTCAAGATGTCGAATTTGAAGGCATGTCAATCTGTGAGCCCTTCATAGTAAACACCATCATTGAAAATCTTCCAACAGGTTGGCATGACTTCAAGAACATGAGTCTTAAAGATATTTTCAACAAGTTGCATACATAAGAAAAAAAATAATGGTTCACTGTCATGCTGAGTCATTCTTCACCAACGTGACCTGAATTTGGTTGAACACAAGTTCAAAGCTGCACACAAAAAAGGCAAAGCAACTGCCTTGTCTTCCCTGAAACATGCTTCTTCGACAATGTTCAAGAAGCATAATAAGCCTACTGAAAAAATGGGAAAAAGTTCAAAGGAAAATATCACAACTGTGGAAAATTGGGCCATAAATTCGATGAGTGTCCTAGTAATCCCAAGAACACAAGAAAAAGAATGACCAAGTGCATCTAACACAAGAAGATCTTGGGCAGTGATCATTGAATGCAACATGGTCCAACAAAGCAACCCAAGGGAATGGGGGATACGACACTTGCTATTCAGCTCACATATGTATTAGCTGTTCAACACCTATCACCCGAGTCCACCACATCACAAAATGAAAATGGCAAAGGACTCTAAGTGGAAAGTCCTTGGAAGAGGCAACATTGTATTTAATTTCACTTATGGATGAGAAGTAACCCTCAAGAATGTGAAGCATTGCCCTAATATGAGAACAAACTTGATTTCTACAACTCTTATGGATGGTGTTGGTTTTGAATCAAATATATTGGAGGGGCAATGATTCTGACAAATTTTGGGGGTGTATATGGGAAAAGCCTTCAGGAAGTATGGACTACTCAAGATGTGTGGTCACACTGTCCTTCGTAAGGGAGTAGACGTCTCTAGTGTTGTTGCGTCTACTTCCATATTGCTACTTCAACCACTATTGCTGCGAATAATAAAGTTGTTGCTAATAATGTTATTGTTGTGTCTACTTCTTCTGATGTAGTCTCTCATGTTTCAATGAACGAGACTAACCGAGTTGTTTATCTCCTTGAGTCTTTTGATATTTGGCACAAACGTTTAGGGCATGTTAAGTATAAGTCTATTCAAAGACAAATGAAACTGAAACTAATACCAAAAATCAAAATAAGTAAATAAAAATATAAAGTGTGTTCTCTAGCAAAACTCACTAGAAAACAATCAAACCAAGTTCTAAGAACAATTGAACCTTTATGATTAATTCATACAAACTTGTGTGATTTAAAAATTTTGCCTACTAGAGGAGACAAAAAGTATTTTGTAACTTTCACTCATGATCACACAAAATATTGTTGTGTATCTTTATTACATAGCAAATATCAAGGCTTGGAAAATTCAAGGAATATAAATGAAAGGTTGAAAATCAACTCAGCAGCAATATTAAAATAGTCTAAAGCATCAAAGAAGGTGAATGTGATGGACTGTTTAATGCATTCTGTAAAGAAAATGGCATTCTACATCAAACTACAGCTCCATATTCACCGGAATCCAATGTAATTGCTTAAAGAAAAAATTGTACTCTGAAAGAGATGATGAATGCAATGATGTAGGGATCTCGTTTACCCAGAATTTGTGGGGGAGGGGGGAAGCACTACTTACCACGAATTACATCCTCAACAAAATACCACACAAAGTCACTGGGAACACTCCCTATGAGCTTTGAAAAGGTTCACCACCATCGTATAAATACCTCATAGAATATGCACCTAACAGTTCATCCTATAGATTTCTGGTTTTTAAATCAAACATTTTGATATCCATCTCAACACAATATATAATCAAGAAATGCATTTTTCTTTGAACATGTGTTTCCATATAACGATAAACAACATCCAAAGAGAACTCGTGGAGAAAGATATAACACAAGTAATGAGCCATGTACTTTTAGAACTTTTTTGTGTGACTTAGAATAACAACAAAATGAACCTAGACAAAGCAAAAGAGCACGTACGAAAAAATCTTACGATAAAGACTTTTTTGATAATTTTTCTTGTAGAAAATGAACCAAAAAATTTCACTGAAGCTATGTCTAAACCCGACGGCTCCTCTTGGAAAGAAGTCTTCAACAATGAGATGGAAACTATTATGAAAAATCATACTTATGAGTTAACCAATTTCCCTGAAGGGTTTAAAGCATTAGGATGCAAATGGATTTTCAAAACGAAGTTAAAAACTGATGGCTCAATAGACAAGCACAAGGTTAGACTTGTGGTACAAGGATTCAAACAAAAAGAATGTCTGGATTTCTTTGATACATATTCTCCTATGATGAGAATAATCTCCATTAGAATGCTGATCGGATTTGCAGCATTAAAAAAATTGGGAGATTCATCAATTGGATTTAAAAAACTGCTTTTCAAAATGGTGATTTAGTAGAAGAGATTTACATGAAACAACCTGAGAGGTTTGTTGTTTCAGGACAAGAACAAAATTTTTGTCGATTTGTCAAGTCATTGTATGGTCTTAAATAAGCTCCAAAACAATGGCATGAAAAATTTGATACTGTGATGATGTCAAATGGTTTCACACTAGAAATACATATGTGTTCCTATATTTATATGTAGATGACATGCTTATTATAGAAAGCAACAAGGACATAACCTAACAAACTAAGAATATACTTAAAAAATTGACATGAAAGACATGAGTCTTGTTGATGTCATCTCAGAGATCAAATCACATGAACCTCTGACGGAATCATTCTTTCTCATGGATAATGCGGAAAAGATTATTGAGAGATTCAAGAACTATACAAGTGGTACTGCAAAAACTCATGTACACTCTCAACTTCACTTGACCAAAAACTTTAGTGAAGTTGTATCACATGTAGAGTACGTACGTGTAATAGAAAGTCATATGTACTTGACTAATTGTACTCGACCTGATCTAACACATGCTGTCAACAAGGACACAATCCAACAAACTAAGAATTTACTTAATAATAATTTTGACATGAAAGACATAGGTCTTGTTGATGCCATCTCAGGGATTACATTCACAGGAGTCTCCATCAGAATCATTTTTTCTCAAGGTCATTATGCTGAAAAGATTTTTGAAAGATTCAAGAACTATATAAGTGGTACTGTAAAAATTCTTGTAGACTCTCAATTTCACTTAACCAAAAACTCTAGTGAAGTTGTCTCACAGGTAGAGTATGCACATGTAATAGGAAGTATTATGTATTTGACTAATTGTATTAGACCTGATCTACCACATGTAGTCAATATTCTAAGTTCTTACACAAGCAATTTAGGACATAAACACTGGAAAACCATAACTAAAGTAATGTTTCCAAGCTTTCCAGTGATGCTAACTGGATATATGATTCCAAGAACTTCATATCAACAAGTGGATACGTTTTTACCTTAGAAGGTGCAAGAGTCTCTTGGAAATCTTCCAAACAAACTATGCTAGCTAGATACACCATGGAGATATAGTTTGTAGCTATAGACAAAGCAACATAAGAAGCATAATGGCTTTGAAATATTTTGGAAGATATTCCTATGTGGGAGAAACATGCGTCAGTACTATGCATTCACTATGATAGTCAATCGGGCATAGCCCAAGCACATAATACTCTCTATAATGACAAATCTTGTCATATAAGGAGACGACACAAAACAATTAGACATATGATCTCAAGCGATGTTGCCACAATTGATTACATCAGGTTAACTGACAATCTAGCAGATCCTTTTACCAAAGGATTTGTCTCGAGATCAAATAATAAAATCTTCAAGAGAAATAGGTTTGAAGTCTATGGAAACCCTAACTATATGATTGGAGATCCCAAAAAGTAGGATCAAAGAGACAACTAAATCTGACTATATCTTCATAACACACTATGAGCATTACGACCCTACCCAATTCCTAAAATGATAAACAGTGCAATCTGTAGAAAGTTGAGGATAAATTGAAAAACTTTTAATGATTTGAGTCCAATAATTGGTTGATAAATGAAGTACTACAAGTCACTTCTGTACATCCAAATGTTTGGCAAATCACTTAGTGGATGTGAAATAAAGGTCGTTTCTAGGTAAGGTAAGGTTATACTCTCCAAGTTCAATCATGAAATACCATGCAAAGTTTAAGGCCAAAATGAACTCAATAGAGAACTTAGTTCTAGTAGAAATTGAGTTGGATTATATTTGTTGTATAGGTTTACACTAAATTTCTGATTGGTTCAAGACATCATGTTCACCTCCTAGTCAAATAAACCCGACATATATTAACAATGGGTCGTTCAAAGCGGAAAAATGCTACTTACTCACACACAATACATTTTTGTCTACACTCTCAAAATTCTGTCAGACAATCTAGTCTATAGAATAAGTCTAGTCAGTAGAGTCTATCGAGTCGTCAGTCATTTCTATTCACGTGGGGGATTGTTGGGCCAACATTTTTGGTCATTCAACCCAATTGGCTTAATGGATCAAAGGTTAGTTGTAAGTGAATGAGAAATGGGATTGGGCTTAAGAAAGCCCATAACTTAAGTTACTTAACTTGTGCAAATGTTTCACATTTCTAAAAAAACTCTTTTACATGTGTATATATAGTGTTACACATATAAACTAGTTTTGAGAGCATGGATGAGACACGAGAACCACCCACCTAAAGTTTGGCCGTGACTTGGTCTTCCTAATTTTATGGAACAACTTCGACCACATTCAAAACCTGAACGACTTGAGCTTCCTCTCAAAGTCTTCGTCTCTTATAAAAGACATCTCGAAAACCTTTTCTCACAACATGTTTTCCACGTGCAAAACAAAAATAATTCTCTCATGTTTTAGTCTTAGTCCGAGATTGTAATGAAAACACAGCGAGTTCGCAGATTCCATGCTTTGGTGTATCATAGACAGTCTCACACAGTTCTATCATGAGACTCTCAAATGCATTCAACCGAGTACATTTTAGGCGTTTATTGAGTTAAGGAGACGAGGCTGTTGTCTCAGATCTGTGTATTGTTAGTTTACCTTTTATTTCTTATCCTTTATTGCACTTAATATTTTGCTTTAGCTTGATTTCATATTATATGTACTACAATATATTCCATAACTACAGTGACTGGTAGAACGTTTTTTTTGAGCATATTGCTCTTGTACAAACCAATCACATTTGTCTATTTAAAATTCTTCAAATATAATTAGTTTTTAAAAGAACATTGTACTCAACAAAAAGTCTTACCAATCAAGGCATGTGGATTGTGTTGACAGCAACAAGAGTAAACACTAGGCCTGTAACGGATACAAATATCCGGGCTTTTTAAGTATATTCGTCATTTTAATATTCGTATCCGTATCCATTTTTTATAGATATCCAGGATACGGATATCTGTGAAAAATAGGATATCCACGAATATTCGTATTCATATCCATATTTAATTTTTTTACAACTTTTTTGTTGCTTTTTTTGTCCTTGAAACGTAAAAATATATATATTATTTCTTTCAAAAATATAAATAAATAATATTGAAAAAGAATATAAATAATTCAAAAAAAGAATAGTATTTTTAATATAAAAACCTATAAAATACAAAATCAATATAGATATCCGAATATATATATATATATTTATATATATATTCAAGAATTATCCATATTTGTATTCATCTTGACTGGATATCTATTTTTCGAATAAAATTTTGTAATACAGATAAAAATATCCAACGAATATGAATATTGAATTCCATGTCTAGTAAACATATACCAATTAAGAGATTTAAGTTATGTAAGAAAAAAAATCATTAAGGATGAACGAGTTGGGTTGGCGGCTAATGGACCAGCCGTAATGATGTGATAAAATTGAAAAATTTAGTTTGATTGGTGGCTGTGATAAAGGCAAGCAAGGTTTTTAGAGCTCTTCTAAAGGTAAGAAGAGCCTTAAAACCGATAATTTGTTTAGATGTAAATAAAAAGGGCCAGGTGCTGGGCTTTTGTTAAGATATATACAAGCTGATTACTTGTTGAGACATGAAGAACTTTTAGAAAACCTGATTTCACTTAATCTCTAGTAACATGAAAATTAATCTCCACATGCTTTTTGCGTTCCGTGAAAAACATGGTTATTAGCAATGTGTAGAGTTGCTTTGTTGCCACAAAAGAGCTTAGCTAGAGACTCAGTTGTGATGTGAAGGTTACTAAGCATCCATTTGAACAAAATTCACTTACTAGTAGCAAGAGACATGCTTCAATATTATGCTTATGCACGGCTACAACTCACTATATGTTGCTTGGATATCCACATGATGACAGAAGACCCAAGAAAAACACATATTGCAAAGACATAACAACGAGTATCTGGGCAAGTTGCCCAATCTACATCAGTAAAAACAATTTAATTAAACAGCAATTGAGACAAAGTAAAACATACCTCGATATGGATCATTCTTTAGATATTTAAAAACATGATAAGCTGCTTGTAGATGGACTTCAATATCACATGATAAGATTTGACTGAGTCTGTGAACGGCAAAAGTTATATCTGGTCTGGTGATGCAAAGGTAGAGCAGACGACCTATTAGCTTTCTATAAGGAGCTTCATCTGAAAGTAATGTTCATGTCTCCTTGCTGAGAGGAACCTTTGGATCCATCAGAACAGATTTTTGATTACATTCCATAAATCCATATTCTTCTAACATGTCAAAACAATATTTTTTCTCACATACATAAATTCTACTTGAGTTTCTTGCAATCTCCCATCCAAGGAAGAATTTAGCTTCACTCAAATCTTTAGTCTTGAATTGTTTAGCCAAAGCCTCTTGAACTGACTTAACAGTGAGGTCATCATTGCTCACAATCAGGATATCATCACATAAACTAAGAGAGTAATGAAAGATGAACCTGAGAGCTTGACAAAAGAGAGTATTATCTCCTTTAAATGGTATGAAGCTATTGTTGAGGAGAGCTTGACATGACTTGTACCCTTATCTTGAGGCTCGCTTTAAGCCATATATTGATTTGTGGAGCTTTTAGGCTTAGGAGGTAATTATTTACCTGATGGTAGTGTTTATCCTTGAGGTAAGCTTCTATATTTCTTTATCCAATTCATTGTGAAGAAATGCATTGGTGATGTCAATCTGAGTTAACTCCAACCATATCTAGCACCTAGCCCGAGTATTAACTTCACACTGTCAAGTTCTGCCACATGAGAAAAAGTATCGAAGTAGTATACTACCTCTTGCTGAGTAAACTTTTTTGCTACTAAATGGGTTTTATACCTTTCAATGGTTCCATCTGCATTATATTTAATGGTATAAACTCATTTACAACCAACAACATTCTTACCCGAAGGTAAAGAAACAACACTCCATGTTTGATTAAGAATCATAGCCTCTAGTTCCAAATCCATTGTTTTTGTCCATTTGACAGATATTATGGCCTCTTTAAATGTTTTTAGTTCTGTTTCAACTGATATATAGATATAAGACTTACAAGAAGGATGAAACTTAGAATATAACAAAAGAGGTGATAAAGGATAAGAAATGGTTTTGATTTTAGGAAGAGTAGTGCTTAATTGAGGAAGAGAACAATGATAGTCAGAAAGTTAACTTAGTGCCTTAGAGGATCACTTTGGCCTAGCATTGTTGAGACGTACTACATGAGTTGTTGTAGCTAAAATAGTATTACCACATGCATCAATGATTGGAATTTTATATGTGGCACTGGTGAATGGTGAAAATGTAGATGAATGATTGTGTAATGCATCATGAGCATATGCAAATGAATGAGTATGTAATGCATCAGGAACAGATGCAGATGAATGATTGTGATTGTCAACAGATGGAACAGTATGAGATGATAAGTCAACACTAACAGGAGTAAACAATGGTAATATATTACTAACATCATAAACAATATCAGTCTTTTCATCATGGAAAGGAAATACAGTTTCATGAAAAACATTTTATGGAAAAAGATACAAGATAAGTATCTAAATTCATTACTTTGTAACCTTTATAACCAAATGGATAGCCAAGGAAAACACACCTATAAGCATGAGGGCTAAACTTGTTTCTATCTTTTTGCAAAGTGGAAACAAAGCAAAGTCAACAAAAAGACTTCATGAACTTATATTCAAGCTTACACTTAGTAAGGACTTTATATGGAGTCATATTACCAAGAGTGATAGAGGGAGTTCTGTTGATAACAAAAACAACAGTTTGAATGCAATCAGTCCAATAACACAAAGGAAAATTAGATTGAAAAAGTAATGCTCTACCAACATTAAGAATATACTGATGCTTTCTCTCAACAATAGAGTTTTGTTAAGAAGTATATGGACAAGAAAACAGATGCATCATTCCATGCTTTATAATGAAATTTGGAAATGCAATCTCAAGAGCATTATCGAATCTAATAGCCTTGATGATAGTGTGATATTGACTTTGCACATATTGAATGAAATCTGCAAATTTTGAATGAACATCACTTTTATTTCTCAAGAGATCAAGTCAGGTTACACATGTATAGTCATCAACAATGGTGAGATAATACATATAAGCTTCAACAAACTCAGTAGAATAAGGACTCCAAACATCTAAATGGATCAAATCAAAAAGCAAAGAACATTTATTATTATGTGACTCAAATGGTAATCTTTTATGCTTGGATAGTGGAAAAACTGAACAAGGAGTATCAATAGAATTCTTAATACTAGTCATACACAAACTCTCACAAAGCAGTTTTAACTTTTCAATTGATGGGTGTCCAAGGAATTGGTGCCAGAGATGTCCATCAACAACCAAGAATCGAATGAAGTTAGATTAATGTGAAGGAGATTCAAGATGTAAGATGTAAAGATTGTGCAGCAAAATCCCTCAACCAATCATCAAGCCCTAAATATACTCCTGAATGTAACAAAAATAAAGGAATAAATGAGAAAAGTAGTTATTGTGCTTTAACAAACTACTAACAGAGATCAGATTAAATTGAAAAGAAGGCACATGAAGAACATTATGCAATATGAGGGATGATGATAATGGAACAATGCCATAGTTAATTATGGCCATTGTAGCATCATTTGCTAATGTAACAGTAACTCCAGAAATTGTAGTAGTATCACTAAACAAAGAGAGGTCCAGCCAAACATTACTATTGGCACCCAAATAATTAATCCAACTACCATGAGGAAGACTGTTTGAAAGAGATGAGTAACATTGATTTTGAAATGTCAACTATTTATTTTCATATTTCAGATAAGTAGAAAGAAAAGAAATAAAGGAAGAAATAACTGATGATGATTGAGGATCCATAATACCATGATCAACAATCACAATTAATGGATTAGAGATGAGTAACATTGATTTTGAAATGTCAACTATTTATTTTCATATTTCAGATAAGTAGAAAGAAAAGAAATAGAGGAAGAAATAACTGATGATGATTGAGGATCCATAATACCATGATCAACAATCACAATTAATGGATTAGAGACTGAAGGTTTTGTTGGTTTTGTAAGAGTGGATAAATGTTGAATGAGAGACTAAAGTAGATCTTGATTTATCTTCGTTATGTCTAGATTGTAAGAAAGATTGTTTTGAGCAGGTTAATTCATCCATGATCCAATCATAACATGCGCAATAGCTTGAGTCTAAGGTTTGAAAGTCTCAGTAGTTGTACAATTAGTAGGATTGAGAGATTGTGAGTTCTTAGAAGAGTTCCCAGCTCCAGTTTTGAATCTTGGAATATAGCATAGGAATAACCATGAAGTTTGAAGCACTTCTTGATTACATGTCCCATTTGACCATCGTAAGTACAAATTGGTCTTGATTTGGATTTAGATTTATTTGCATTATTCTGAACATCAAAAGCATCATTGTTGTAGTTCATCATATTTGATTCAGATGTGTTATTAGAAGCTTGACCAATAATGTTTCCAGACTAAAGAGAAGGCTTGATGTTCTTTTGACGCTCATCCTCAGTAACCAAATTAAATTCATCTTCAATGGAAGGTATTGGCTTCAACATCAAAATGTGTATTCTCGTAGATTCAAATGCTTCATTTAGTCCATTAGAAAATTTGTAACTCGGCTTCTTTGTTGTAATTTCTCCCACAAAATAGTTGCATTACACTCACATTTCCCACTTGTACACAAATGAAGTTCAACATAATTCTGATATTCGGCGCATAAGTTGATCAACTCTGTGTAGTAGGTACTGACATTCATTGGACCTTGTTGGATTTTTCTAAAGCATTGATCTATCTCATATACTTGTGGAGCATATCAGAATCAAGTAGCCACCATATCATTATAGTATGACCAAGAACCAAAATCATGATGAGTACTACGAGGTTTACGTATCGTTCCATCGATAAATCCTAATTTGTTGCGCGCGTTAAGAGTCGTTCTAATTGACCTACGCAAGAGTGAAATTATGCACTGAATAAGAGATGATTTGTTACAAGAACGAGTCCAGCATGATCAAAATTGTGAAGATAGTACGAATTGTCATACTGATCAATGGAGGTTCGAGAACAATCTCCAGTCGGAGCTGTTGGAAGAGATGATGAAGAAAAATCTGGTGTCGTCATCAATTCTTGAAGAAGATGAGAGTTTTTGTCAAATATCTGCAAAATTTGAGGTAAAAAAATCAAAGTAATCTCGAGAAGAAATGTGGAATTAAGGAAAGATTGAGCTAATTGATAGTAGAAGAAGATGAAATTGAAGAGGTGATTCGAAGATGGAATAAGATCAATAAGCCAAATTGAAGCTCGGAATAGAGATGTGAGATGATGGTAATGTTCGATCTAGTGTAAAACGAATAAAGAAGGAAGAAATATCTGGTCTGAGACAAAGAAGATGAAGAAAAGCTCAACCAAAGTTTTCCCGAGAAATTGAATGAGAAACAAATAAAAATGTTCTGATAGCATATTAACTTTGAGATGATTAAAGTTGATTTTTCTCATTAACCTTAGAATAAATGTACAAAGGAGTTTGTATACAGAGTATAATCACCTTAACAATATGTAACAGAAGATTGTTCCGAGAAGGAGATCATGAGCCATAAAAGAGGTAGGAAAAAAGATATGCAATTAGCACATACATTGTACTCAAATAAAAGTAATGAATTTTTCTAGGCTCTCGAAGAGGGGCGACTAAGTGGGTGTTGTAGCAGATTTTTGTCCTCCCTTTCTGTAGATCAGCAGAGTTGTGGGAGTTGCTCAAAACCTCTAATTGAGAGTTCTTCAACTTCCAGATATAACTTCCCAGTTGCTGCTGTTCAAGCATGTGGCCATTTTTTCCATGTTCAGAGTCCATGACAGGTGAGACGGATATATATGATCCTACATGTCCTATATGCAAAATGTGGGAGACACAAGTTACTAAATTATCAAAAAAACACCCTAAAATCTGAGGCAGAATTAAAGGCAAAGAGTTACAAAAGATGTAAAAATCATGTGGTAGATAGTTATGTCCACAATGAATGTGTGAGGATCTTGCGTTCCAAAAAGTAGGAAAACGAGAAGAAAAAGGTCTGAAGATAGATCCTTGTTCAAGTACCAAAGACTCTTTGTCTAAGTCTTTTATGAAATGGCATTTCGGTTCCATGAGCTCCAAGTGGAATAAATCCTCAGCCAGGGATCTGTTGAGACTTTGAATCGTAATCTCAACATCACAAAAAAGCTTTTCGTTCATGCATAGTAATAAGAGACCAAGTCATTCTTTGAATTTAGGTAAAGATCTTTACGAGAGTCAATATGTTCACTTTCCAATAGTTTCCATCTAAAACAAAGTTAAGTTCCTCAACTACTAAGAGCATCTCCAAAAATTTCTCCAATCCAACTCTATTTTTTACTCTAAAATGGAGAAATGCTATTTTTTCTCTCTATTTTATGAAAATGCTATTTCTTCTTCTATTTTAAAGGTGAACTTTTTTATTTGCAAAACAATTCCTATAATTTTATAAGTGATATAAATAATCATTAAAAATATTTAAATATTATAAATGATCACTAAATCTAAATATTAATTAGAATTTCAATATTATAATGATTCTTAAACTTCTAAACAGTAAATAAATTTTAAATATTAATTAATATTTAAATATTATAAATAATAATTAAATTTCATAGATTAAACAACATAAATAGCAAATTAAACTCCAAAAATATTTTCCAAAAAAATTAGATGGAGGAGAAACTTGTTGATCTTGTTGTTGTCCACCCGCCTTTTGTAAAATCCGTGTTTGTTCACTCTCAATATATGGACGAATATTTGGGTCTTGTATGGAATTCAAGTCACAAAATAAAATTTTGTTTTCTTCCTTTACCTCTTTCAAAACATTATTTTTATTTTGAATCTCCAAAAGATGTTGTCTTTGTGCGCTTGTCTTCTTTAATTGCTCCAAAAATTGTTTATTTCCTTCTTCTAAAATGTTGATAACCGCACTTGTTTGATGAATAAGCTTTCTTTTCATTTTGGATTTCTTTATCCCACTTGATCGTGGATAGGGAGATTGACCAATGGTCTCGTTGTTGTCATCTATGTTTAGAGTAAACGAAGATAAACTTGGAGATGCTTGCGTAAGAGAATCAAGATTAAGATTTTTTCTATAAATGTATCATTGAAACCACATGGGACTGACATGTGTTTTGTAAGGGCAACACCATCATGAAATTTTTCAAAGTTCTTAATAATATTTCAAATATGTTGAAATATAGTAGTAGTGATGTCTAAACCAAAATCCACTATGTTTTTATTTTTTTCTATGTTGTAATGTCCTTTTCTTAATAATAAAAGTTTTTTTTGTCCAAAAATAATGAACAGGGTAAATTGTAAATATCAAATTTATTTATGAATAATTTTGAAAGAATAAAATAAATGGGTTTAATTTTTAGTTTCTAAAAATAATAAGCTGGGTAAATTGTAAAAATAAAATTTACTTATGAAAATTTTCGAAAGAATACAATAAATGGGGTTAATTTGTAGTTTTAAAAAATAAAAGGTGTTAATGATAAATTTAAAACATAATATACTTTAAAATATTCTTTTTTTAGATAAAAAATAGAGAATTACATTGGAGTAGAACACACTTTTATTTTAAAGTAAAGAATTAGATATAGTCTACAGTTCTTTTCTCGTATATCAGGGCCTTAGACAACATGACATCATCTTATCCATAACTAACATCTCATCCATAACTAAGAGGTCTGGCCTTGGATTTAGAGTAAATCTGCCTATATCTTTTTTAATCCCTGTTTTGTTTTGTTCATTGTTACATTGGGATAATGTTTACCAATGAAGCAAGCTTGTCATGTTAGAGCATCTCCAAAAGACACTCTATAACTTTAAATATAGAGTTTTTTGTTTTCCAAAAAGAAACTCTAAAACTCTAAATTTGAAGTTTTGGGTAGTAAAACTTCAAATATAGAGTGTCACTACTCAAAACTTCAAATTTGAAGTTTCATCTTTTTATTTGCATTTTGGTCCTTACAATTATATATTTTATTTATGATTCTTAAATATTTTCTCATTTCTCATTTTAATCTTTAAATTTTTTTATATCTCATAAATCTTTAAATTTATTTCTATAAATTTAATTTTTATACATAAAATAAAATAAAATTAAAAAAAGATTTATATTATTTTAAAAGTAGAATTAGACAACAAGAATATAACAAAATAAACTTAATAAAAAAATATTTTAGAAAGGTACATGAAGATTACAACACCACTAGTAATCTGGTAAACTTGCTCCGGAAACTCCAAAATTTTCAGAATATTGTCTAAACAAATTTTGTGTAACCGAAGGTGGTTGTTGTTATTCTTGACGTCTTTTTTGTACAATTCTTTCTTGTTCAGAACGAATGTTCTCACGAGTATTAATATCACTGATAGAAGCTAAGTCTTTTAGCAATATTTTATTTTCTTCTTTTATTTCTTTTAAAGCTAACTTTTTTGCTTCATTTTGCATTTGCAATTCAATCATCTCATGACTTTTTCCCCTGCTTGTTGAACTTTCTTTTAAAAGATTAAGGATTTGTTCATTTGATGATATCAAAGTATCAACAACCTTAATATTACCTTCAGTAGTCTTCCTTTTGAGTTTTGCTTTCTTCGATCCAATAGGATGTGAACTTGATCCACCATCATCACTATTTAAATTGATTGAAAATGAAGGCGTTCTTGGAGATTGTGATGTTGGAGAGCCGAGAGTATTGCTTTCAATGTAAGGAGTATTTGGGATAGAGATGTTGACATTGCTTGTAAATTTTGGAACATCCTTCATCACTACCCACACATGATCAAATTTAAAACTTTTTTTTAGTTTTGGATCTTGTAACAAAAGTTTCTTAGCCTTCTCCATCTACAAAGTAATGAAATATAAAAATTGGTTAATTACAAGATAAATATCAGATATATAATGAATAAAATAATACTTACAATGTCAAATTCAGATGCACCACTTGGATGCATGTTTTCCACTTGTGTTATGCAGCTCTTTAGATTTCTAACGGCGTATGTGATAGTATTCATTCTACTTTGTAGAGATCTTGTGCTACTACTTTCCCAACTCTTTTTTTTTTCATTGTAACTCTTACCTATTTTTTCCCACAATTTTCCAAGAGATTGGTTATTGCTATCAATGGGATCTTGGGATATTTCTAAATACACACAACATAATAGCTCATCTTCTTGTTGATTGAATGATGAGCCTCTGCTTTTCTCCATATTTTGTTTTTATTTGGAGTTGTGATTTTCTTATTGAAGATGAACGTGATATCAATGCACCGATAAAAGATACAAGATTAGTGGCAGAAGCAACAGTTGAAATGGCGGAAAATGAAGATTTTCGTTTTCAACAATTTTTACCTCGTCATCTACAAATTAAAAATAAAGAGAGTCATTTCTTACTTTGAAATGCACTAGTTGATCACATATGGGAGCATTACAGAAATAATTTTGTGGAATAATATGATATTTTTTGTAATGCAATATTTAATTATGTATTTTTATTTCTAGTTTTATATTTTAATGTAAGTTTTTGTTAATTAATATTGTTGTAATATTTTTATATATGTATTAGTTATTTATCAAAAGTTTTAAGAATTTATATTAGTTGTAACAAATATAAGTTTTGAAGTTTTATTTTTAGAGAGAAACACTTTGAAACTTTAAATATAGAGTTTGAGAAACTTCAAAATAGAGTCTTTTTGGAGATGTTCTTTCAGGAAAAGCTAATCTGTCTATAACGAGAACCTAAGTCTCCACATATACAATGAAAGATTTTGCACAGCGGATCAGGTTTTTTTTTCTGTGCTCAAAAAGGATTTTCCATCTTCCTAACTATGCTCTCCAGTCCCGACCTATACGAAGGATATAGCAATTTCACTCCTAGTCTATTCTTCATATGTTCGTTACAGACTCGTTTTTCGCCTCTCAATGAACTCTCCTCCGAAGATTCATACAGAAATGGAAACGGTCTTGCTTGCAAATTCCCCGGCCACTGTGTTTCAATCAACTCCAAGGCATATTCAAACACCTCTTCTCTTGGTGCCGGATCATCATCCACAATATTGTAGATTTCCCTACAATAATCGTGGATGAATTATTAGTCTCAGAAGAATGTTCATATTTGACATGAAGAGGGTTAAACATATACAAACCCTGATGAGGGATTTTCAGTGGCAGCTTGAAGAGCTTGGCATATATCTTCAACATGGACTCTTGATGTGAATTTCCGAGATGCTCTTCTCTTTTGACTTTCAGACAAACGATCCCGTTTTAACAATGTATCAATTGCACTGCAGTAAGAAACATGCCTTTTAAAAATCAGTATTAAAGTCTTTTGAAGCAATAACAGGCACAAGCATAAGCTGTAAACAACCTTCTACCAGGTCCATAGATACCTCCAAGTCGAAGGATTTGAGTGGAAACACCAAGATCATTACCCAAGTTTAACCACCCTTTCTCTGTAGCTAACCTCAATTTGGCTGATTGAGTTTTAGGATTTGGGGGATGTCTGCATTAAAACAACCTGAGCGTCACTATCTTATTATATTAAGACAAAAAGAGATGAAATATTTTACATAAAAAAAAACTTACACTTCACTGACCCACGCACCACCACAATCTCCATAAACACCTGCATGCATCATCCTTTATTCAATCAAAAACAAGAAAGTGTTTGACCAGAAGAAGTGAATTGAAGATTCCAGTCTACTGTGAAAGCAAAAACTATTGACATAATGAGGAAGGAAAAATGACAAATACTAGTTGATGATAGATAACAGAGCCACTGAAGATTTCCACTTGCGAGCTTGTCTCTGACAAATTTTAAATCCCGCAACATCTTTTGGAAGTGATAGAGATCAAAAGATAAGTTATTGTCAATAATGCAGAGATATCAAACATGAAATCACATTAAGCTAAAAAAATAGCTAGGGAAGAAAAGCAAACCGGATCACTAATGTCTGCTAAAGGTGGAATGGAAATGAGCAGGTGAGTGTAATCTTTCACTGAATCTAGGAAACTCCATCTGATTAGGAAAGAAAGTAAGACTCAGATTCTGAGGTTACCACCATGAAAGTGCTGATTAAAAGACCTTACTCAGGTGAATTTGCAGAGAACAGATGAAGATCAATTCCTCTCTTTTCCCATTCTTTCTTCTTCGTATGACTCCTGCAAGTCCCTGAGACCACCCTAAAACCTCACCATTAACCCTAACTACCTTCCTTTCCTACTTTCTGAAATAACAAAAGTGAGCACGCACATATCGAAGGTATTGGTGATAAGTGTTTATCAATTAGTATCAGGATTAAAGTACTATTATTTTATAAGAATTACGAACCTATGTCTCTAGTCAATCAATTCTCTCTCATATCTAATTCTACAGAGAGGAATAATGATCAGATTTGTCATCATATGAACTTAGCCAGGACTAAAATCCGCTAGAGAGAAACTGTTGGCATACCAGTCTAATTGTTTGAGCTGTTGTGCAAGAAACCCTCCTACGAATCCAAGCCCGAGAATGAACATCCGGTTCCGGGATTCTGAATCTGGTGCCCCGGGTCGAGAATCGGGGATCGCTGACTTTGTCCGGATAAGATTGTTTCTTCTACGATTTGAATAATTGAGAGGTATACGAGTGAAACAGAGAGGAATCTCCGGCGACAACCTGGGTAACTGAAAAACCTCCATTGAAATCGGACGACTTGATGAATCTGAGCTCTTCCGTTTCGTACTAGACAGTGTCGCACTGACAAAGTAACCACGTGCCGTTTTGTATGCAAAAACTGGAAAAGCATGCCGTTTTGTATGCATAAACTGGAACAGCATGCCGTTTCTGCAATCCAGGTTTTCAAGACCTGAAGAAACTTTCAAGCGATGAAGTTTTTTCTTCCATCTCAGAATCAAATCACACTTGCAAGTATTCTTTATACCAACCGTGAATCTTATACACACCTATCAATATTTGGATTAAAAGTGTATCTATACACAAAGTAACCTACACATCTACTATTATATATTCCACAGAATATGAGGGTGTATTATGCCTACCTATAAAAATGCGAAAACCACATTTCTTGCGCTTCAAGAATCAAGTCCTCTGTGCCAAGAACGAGATACTATCAAACAACAAAGTCGTGTAATTGATGAGAGTTGGAGAATCTGCTTTCTTGCTGGTTGCTTCCTCTGATGTAACGATAATCATCGAGTCCAAACCTTTGATAGTTCATCAGAGTGTCGTAATCTGTTGACCGGCTCATCTGTTGTTGTTGTAGTTGTTGTGCCTCGTCATCATTGCCAAGAACACGGACTGGTTTACTTTTTGATGAGAAGACAATGTTTCTTGTGTCTGCAGACGAATATGTGAGGTTGTTATTGGTGTTCTCTTGTTGCTGCTGCTGCGTCGAGGAGTCTTCTAGGTTAGTGCTGTTGGGTTCTTGAGAAGACTTGGAGATTAATAATTCGGATTCATCACCAAACTCTTCTTTATACATCTCCTCGATCATCGGTTTCCATAGACGAACCCTCGCGTTAATAAACCAATTAGCAACCTGATTACAGAGCAGTGAAACTAGAATGACTCGAGCAGAACATACCACAAATTGTAACTTGAAAAGAAGACTAGAGAAAAAGCTTTGTTTACCTGGTTTTTCGACAGTCCTGTCTGTTTCGCAAGCATGATTTTCTCAGATTCTTTCGGGTATCTACATATTAAAACCAGAAAAGAAAATATCAAGTCTCTGTAATGGGAGATTGAAAAGATTGTGACTTGTGAAAAAAGAAACACATACGGATGGAGGAAATGTTCAAAGAGCCAAGCGCGAAGAACAGAGACAGAGTTTTCAGGAAGACCTCTTTGAGGTCTCCAAGCGGGTCGAACCATTCCAAGCTGTTGATGCAAAGCTCTTTGCTGTCTTAACCGTTGATCTAAATACCTGAGTCTTGGTATCCTCTCTCCTTGTTGCTCATCCAACGATTCTCCTCCTTTCTCCCCAAGTTTCTCTCTAATAATCTGAATTTGTTCCTTTATTGCGTCTCGAAGAGCGCGGAAATGGCGAGAGATTCTATTGAGAGCGACTGATGTGTAAGGCTTAGCTGATCCAAGTCCTGCAACTATCTCAAACGATGAAGCTAGTGCTTCCATTTGATGATAATATTGATTATACCTTTTATCTACCTGCATCATTAACCACAAGCAAATCATCCTTAAAATCCCTATCAATCCGGTTGATCCAATACCGAATTGAAATAAACAATAGGAAAATTAATTTGATTTAGTTTCATTGTTTGCCATATTGCAGAAAATAAATCAATTTAAAACCTCTAAACTAAGAAATTGCCCTATGCTAAAACCTAATCCATATGAAGAGACTTGGGTGGGAATTCTTCAAGGGTCAGGCGTAGGAGTTAGGGATGGAACTGCATTTTGGCTTTTGTATCTAATAAAACGAACCAAAAACCTGAATAGAGATCCATACTTACACCAAGAACAAAAACATCTGTCAGTTAAAGTAGTTTTAAGACTTGTACGTTAGTTACCTCATCAACCATTGTCAAAAGCTTGTTCTTCTTGCTCTGAAGCTCTTGACGTTCAACTGTGGATAAGTCGATTGCTTTCCCATTAGAATCACTCGATAACTCACCACTGCTTCCTCCTCCTCCTTCTATTTCCTTGGAACCATTGTTAAAGTCATTAACTTTCATCTTCTTCTTCCCCACTTGGATTACTTCTTTCTTGACAGAAACCACTTCCTCAAGCAAATTCTGAGCTGGTTTGAGGTACTGAGAACGCAAAATGCTGCTCATAAACCCTCCTGATGTTTCATTATACCGATAATTGTTGTAGAATCCGATTCCACCATTACCAGCATAGCTCGGTGGAGGATCAGATTGACCCAACAACAACATCTCTTTGCTCTTCACATTCATCTCATCCACATTAAACGATGACGTTTCCTTGCCTGCGATTGAAGGATTTTGAGTAAAACCCAATTGGTATTGATGATAGTGAAAGGGAGGAACAGAGATCTGAGTGCCGAGACTTAGAGACAATCCTTGACCGTCGTGAAAGCTTAGATCGCTGCTCGAAGCTGCACCGTTTCCAGTAGTAACGTCTCCGGTGGTGGGTGGGATGAAAACCATCTCGTTTCGAACATTATCGCCGCCGGTGACGGATAAAGATGCTGCGGCGGAAGAAGAAGAAGCTTGCTGTTGTTGTTGATGGCTGAGATAGAGTGGTTCTTGCTGTGTAACAACCGACATTACTTGGGTAATAAACCGCCATAGTTTTTCGGTTATTGACAGCTTTTGTTTCAGTGAATTTTACAAGAGTGTGTTCTTAATTCGATGAATTTGGTCCAAAATGAGATCCTGCAAAAGAATGGAGGAAGAGTCGTGTAAGTTGTGGAATTTTAAAAGTTTTTGGAATCTCAGAGAGGTTAAAACATCGTAATCATTCACACCAAACAATTTTTTTTATCATCAACAGTTTCGAAAGCAACAAACAGAATCGGACCAAATTTCTCCGAGGATTGAAGTCAAATTCTTGATAAAAAGCAACTGTTTCTCGTGAAGAACTGAAGAAACCAAGAAAACCCTAGTTTAGTATTTGTGTAATCGAAGAGGATTACCCGATATATCAAGGTAAATTGAAACAAACAAACAAAAAAACCCTAATTTGAATGTGAAAAAAATGCAGAGCAAAAAGAAGTTGTGTAGCTCAACGCAGTGTCTCAAAAGCAGAGAAGAAGATTCAATTATTACAAACGTAGTAAAGTGGTTTAGATGATTTCATCTCCATGCGAGAATTTCCAAAAAGTAGGGGAGGGAAAACACAGTACAGATTAATCAATCATAGAGAGAATCAAGAATCAAGAACTGGATTTTAAAAAAAAAGGTTAAAAGAAACAAACTAGTACCTGAGGGAAGAGAAGAATCAAACTTAAGAAAACCCTAAGAGATTGTTGTGAGTGTGGATATGGCTGAATCAGGAAACACAAAAGCATAAGAGTTTCGGACAGTCCAAGACAAAAACGATTCGAGACCCAATCCCGAGAGAGAGACGATTAGACACCAACCCAATTTTTATAAAAATATTTAAAACCTTTTTATATATAATCGACAATAAAATAATTATCACTACCGGGAAATTCTGACAGCCGCTACTTGTAATTTTAAATATTTTTCCGGCAGAACCTTCTGTATCTTAAGAACAACTTCATGGATAGAGTTCTCAAATAATAAATTTAAAATTTTTTAAATAAATAGTTCAATCAAAAATTAACACATGGAATATGGGTTCTTATTATAAAAACCAAAAATTCTTAAAATCCTCTATTAAAAGTCATTTTTCTTTCTTTTTCCTACTTTTTAATATTTTTATTTTTTTAATGATAAGAATTCCATTTAATATCCTCTAATAGAAGTGGTCTAAAGTCTAAAGTCTTATAAATATATACTAGATGTTTTTTTTGTGTGCCAACCATTTGTAGACAAACACGTGAGAGGATAAAAGTCACCAATTTTCATTTTTTCTTCTTCTATTTAGGGATAACATTTTCTTGTAAGACTTTTACATACAAAACTTAACAATTGCACACAATTTTGTGTGTGTATTAAATTGATTATAAAATTACAGAATGATGTTTTGTCATTGACTTGACTCACACTACTTTTCTGAATTTCATGTATCTAATTACAGACAAATAAAGATGTACGCAATGATGGTAACATACAAGTGTTTTAAATTACGAGAGATTTTCTATTAATTTAGTGAAGCTTTGGGTACGTTGTATTAAGGTTGTCTATTAACATTTTGATGTAATACATGTAAGGAACATAACATAAATAGAGTTATGCATGGCAAGTGGCATTTAGCCTAGTGGCAGGTGGTAAGTCCACAAGAGGCATGCGCACTTGCACATCCTGGGATCGAGTCCCCCTGCTTGCATTTGCAAAAACTTGGCTAATGGGCCGCTCATTTGTGGTCTAATATTGACAAAAAAAAAAAATAGAGTTATGCATGCTAGCGGAAATAAAACTAAATCGAATAAAACATAGAGACGTCGTTATAGGTAGAAAGATGAAAGTACGAAAGTAGCCCTGAGAGGCTGGTTTAAGGAAGAAGATAAAACAAAGGTGGGTGTGTGTCTGCTCAATTGCTTAATTCAGGGATTAAATGACTTAACAACCAGTTGGTGACTCTCTCCTTCCTCTTCTAGTATACCCAATTTTCTTGTCTTTTTAATTTTATTTCTTTTAATCGTTATAATACCTTTTAACTATACTAACACAGACTTTTTATTTATTGTTTTTTATCTTATTTTCTGATAAAAGTAATATCTTTGATAGTAAAATACAAACAAATTAAAGATAAGGCGTTTTAGTTTGTTTGAGATTATAATTTCGAGCAGCCGACACAAAATCATTTAGGAAGTACCGTTGTGTTATTGAAGATAGATAATTCATATGTTACCGAGCCTTTTGATATTGACTTTATTTTCACGTGGACGTTTGAAATTAAATATAGGTAGTTAGCTAGGTGAGATATGGATTAAATGCACTTATAATTTTGATGATTGTTATAAAAATAGATTATTTAATATATACTCTCTCCCTTGTCATTATATAAAAATTTCATATCAAAATGTTTTATTATGCCTTTGATTATTAGAATTTTAAACCATTTAATACTTTATTTATTTAATTAGGGGCAAATGAAGCCATTATATATTAGAAATGCATTGAAAAATGAAAATGACAACTAAAATAAAACAAAAAACTTAACCTACAATGACAACTAATATGAAACGGAGGGAGTATTATATTATTATTAAAAAGAAATATAAAAGTGAGAGAACTAGGGAACAATGAGAAAATGAGAAAGTAAATGTAAGCTTTTTCTTTCTTTTTTACTTTTTCTATTGGTGCAAATGTTGAGACAATATCAACATATATATACTACATATAAAATAATATAAATATTTTACATATATAATTATTACATCTATAATATATATAATTATTACTACTATATATTTATAACACTCCACGTTAATTACCTATTGTTAACTATGTATTAAATACTGTCTCATTAAAAATCTTGTCATGGAAAAACTCAGTGGGATAAAAACCATGACGAGGGAAAAAGAGTATAGTGATATAACCTCCCCCTGAAAATATGGATATCATAACTTTCGTAATTGACGCATTCTGATACTTTAAACATGTTTTCTGAATGTTGTAGTGGGAAGCGCTTTCGTAAACAAATCTGCAGCATTGTCTGCTGATCGTATATATTGAATATCCACTTCTTGATTTTTCTCAAGTTCTCGTGTGTAAGAGAAAAATCGTGGAGGGATATGCTTCGTTCGGTCGCTCTTAATATAACCTTTTTTGATTTGAACGACACAAGCGGCATTATCTTCAAACAACTTTGTTGGCCCTTTATTTATGACCATTCCGCTTGTTTCTTGTATGTATTGAGACATGGAGCTAAGCCACACACATTCTCTACATGTTTTGTGAAGTGCAATTGTTTCTGCATGATTTGAAGAGGTAGCAACCAGAATTTGCTTTTGGGAACACCAAGAAATTGCAGTGCCACCAATTGTGAAAACATATCTGGTTTGCCATCGGGCTTTATGTGGATCTGATAAATAGCCTGCATCTGCAAAACCAACTAGATCTACACTAGGATTTTTATTATAAAATAATCCTAAATCAGTTGTTCCATGAAGATAACGAAATATATGTTTTATTCCATTCTACTGTCTCCGCATTAGGTGATGAATTATATCGTGCAAGTAGATTTGTAGCGAATGCTATATCTGGTCTAGTGCAATTTGCAAGATACATGAGCCCACCAATAACGCTCATATAAGGTCCTTCATGGCCTAATACCTATTCGTTATCTTCACAAGGTCGGAATGAGTTTTATTGATATTCAATGATCTATTAACCATTGGAGTACTCAAAGGAGTCGCTTTATCCATATAAAAGCGTTTTAAGATTCTTTTTGTATAATTCGATTGATATACAAAAATTACATTCCGAAGATGCTCGATCTCGAGTCCAAGAAAATTTTTGTCTATCCGAGATCTTTCATTTCAAATTCTTTTTTCATATGATTTCTTGTCTCATCGATTTCCTTTTGAGTACCAATTATGTTCAAGTCATCAATACATACAACAATGATCACAAACCCATATATAGATTTCTTGATAAATACGCAAGGACATATTGCATCGTTGGTATAACCCTTACTCAACAAATATTCACTTAAGCGATTATACCCCATGCGTCCAGATTGTTTTAATCCATAAAGTGATTGTTGTAATTTGACTGAACATATTTCTTTGGATTTTGAGTTCAATGATTCAGGCATCTTTAATCCTTCTGGGATTATATATATATATATATATTATCAAGTGATCCATATAGATATGCTGTCACACGTCCATTAGATGCATTTCTAGATTTTTAGATGCCGATAGGCTCATCAAAAATCTGAAGGTAATTGCATCCACTACCAGAGAATATGTTTCTTCATAATCAATTCCCGGTCTTTGAGAAAAACCTTGGACAACAAGTCAAGTTTTATTGTAAGGTTTTTAAGCAATTCAAAAATTATCAATTGACTAATTTAGCCAAACCCTAAGCCCTAGGTCTTGTATTAACTTAATTGAATCTGATAAATAGAGAACTCGATTATATCTGAAGTTTGGTTAGTGCAGCGGATATAAGATCATGTATGGAGATCAGCAAGTGCTCCAAGTGTAGCACCTCTATTGATAGTCCACACGTACGCAAGTAGGGAGAGAAATTTGCTAGAACTTTGTGTGCAACTCTCTTAGGATTTCGACTTGTGCAATCAGCGGTTAGGGTTTCTTATCTCCTCAAAAACGTGCCCTATATCATATATATAGGGAGTTTAATTTAACCTAATTAATTCCTAGTTGACTAGGATTAATTTAGGCCCACACCAAAACACCTAATTAATTCCTAGTTGAATTAGGATTAATTTAGGCCCAGCCCAAAACACCTAATTGATTCTTAGTTGAATTAGGATTAATTTAGGCATAGCCCAAAACACATGTTCTCATCCGAAACCATGTATTATTATGCTCAAGTCATGAATCATTCCTATAATGATCATTCCTTATTGAATTGTCTCCATTTGCTTAGGTGTGGGACCCAATAAGATCATATATTATTAGCAGTTAGTATCTCAACTCACAAATTATAAGTGGACTCTAGCAAGGCCATTACAATCCCTAGTACCATATGACTTTGTCTAATCTTGATGTTAGAACCGGCCACACGAGTAAGTACAAATGATTGCAGGACATTCCCAACAATCTCCCACTTGTACTAGAATCTTATATTCCCAAAATCCCTTTGTCTCCATATCTCTATCTGCTCTGAGGCAAGAGTTAGTGTCATCCTTATTTTAATGAGCCAGATCAATGTTCATTCCAACTTGAATTTGTACTGATAGAGCAAACAAACGTCTTTCACCTTGTTTGAGCACGACCATTCATTTTACAGTATCAAATATTTTGAAGGGGCCCAAAGATATCTTTCTCCCGTATATAGGAGGGACAAACTCCATCTTGTTCCATCCTCTGTTTCTTCTCACATTTCATGATCTGTCCGACAAATTCCTTTATAACCACCAGTTATGGTTGACGTTTGAAATTTTCAAAACACACCAATTCATGTGCAAGAAAACGGCATGAACTCATGTCTAAGGACTATGCTCTATAGTCGTATGAAAATCTCTTATGACACTCATTATAAGATCTCGTAGAGTTCTCGTAGCATGTCATTTCCGATGCTATGTTCATGTGACACACATCTATGTGATTGACTTGATACTTATCATCAATGACTCCATGAAATTTAGTCATCAGTCACCTTACATACTAGTCTATATCGTTATTATTATCCCACTTTAATAATCATTGACTAGGGAATGAAATAATTCATGCATTTTACGCCTATAGGGTTT
>JAKUCM010008905.1:0-29658 GCA_023374145.1 Lepidium sativum | reverse complement strand
AAACTTAGAAAACGATTCTTTAAACCTACAACGAAGTACACAACAAAAACCTACAACAAAGATTATTTAAACCTACGACGCATAAAATAAAAGCCTACAAAACATGAAAACTATGTTGAGAAAGAAGAACAATAAACCTACAATGCCTAAGAGATAAATCTAAAAAACTAAATGATATCTTGCACTGTTAAACCTACAACAAACAAATAACAAATCTATATAGAAGGAAAACTAAATCGACAACAAAGATGAACACGAATGTTCAAATTTCAAACGAGAAATGTAAAATAAACCTACAAAGAAGGCTTTAAAAACCTACAACAAAATATTATTAGACCAATAAAGCACACAAAAGCAACCTACATAACAACAAAATTAAGTCGAGAAAATAGTACTTGTAAACTTATAATTCTTGAGATATAAACCTAGAACGAAGAAATATTTAATCGGCATGAAACAATACATAAATCTACATCAAAGAGAATAAGTAAGACGACAAAGAAGAAAGTGAAAAGCTACAAAACATGATGACTAAACCTATAAAAAAGTCAAAAAATTCTCGTAGGTTTGCTCTCTGTTGACGTCGATCCCTCATTAATGGCATGTTCATAATTTTTTTCTAATAAAAAAAACTAAGGGTAAAAGTTATTATTCGAAAATAAAAGATTAGTATTGTAATTTTGAAATATTAAGATTATTCTATTAATTACACGATTACATAAGACTAGTATTATAAATCACCCTAATTTTTATCTTTATATATCTTTTAATTGAATGGTGTGAGTGGTTACTATCCCATGAAAAATGATAACATACCAAAAATCAAGGGATTCTTTCTAAAATGATCCATTGACTTTGGCCACTCGGTCAAATAACCCACCACTTTCTCTCTCCTAAAACTACTCCAAATTACCATTCATTTTTCACATAATTTCAAAAATGTTATTAGTTTTTGTTTTTTAAAAAAAAATTCAGCAAAAATTCTAAAATTACCAAAATATTTATCAAACCTCAAATATTTACAAAAATATCATCTTCTTCAATTCTACCAACCACCATTACCAACAAAAAGCTCTAAATGTCCATGAATATTCCTATACTTGAGCTTCTAATACTTATATACAATCCCCAACCATATTATCTTTCTCTCTCTCTCTCTCTCTCTCTCTCTTCATTTATATCCATAAATCTCTCTAATTTTGATTTTAACATTTCAAAATACTAAAAGCCTTCATTTTTGGTGCATTTAGCAACTAAAAGTAAAGATTAACGGTTTAGTTTAACATTATGGGCATCTAACTAAGGTAAATATAATCTCTATCTCAAATCTAGCTATTGTTTGCATATTTCTAGAAGTTTTAGAGAGTAGAGTTCACATGAAGTTTGTGTTCCATGCATACTTCACATGAAGGTTGCAAGTCAACACAAATGTTAGTTTTGCATTTGACTATTTTCTCGATTCAGAGAGTATAGTTCACTTGAATTTTGTACATTTTTGTTTTGGTACCATTTTTTTTAACAAAGACTTCACGTGAAGTCTGCTTAAATATGAGTCAGTTTTGCAATGGACTGAAAATTTGAATTTTATGTAGAGTTCAGGTGAAATCAGCGTAAAAACCGCAGACTTCACGTAAAGTTTACATTTCTTAGAGGGGATATTTTTGGAGTTGGACCAACATTATGGTTATTTGACCAAATTTTTTTGAAAATTTGTTTTAAAAACGCAGACTTCACATGAAGTTTTCATGTGAAGTTTATGTTTTTGGACACTACCTATGATTTATGTCAAAATAATAAAGATAATGAAATATTAATAAAATAAAGTGGAGTTTTTATTGAAGTCTCTGCCCTCTTTGTTGAAGACTTCAAGTAAAGTCTAGCTTGTTGAAGACTTCCCTTGGAGACTTGTGTACTAAAAGTTAAACTTAGTCAATTGCAAATGTAACATATATTTGCTACAGTAAACTTTACCTGAAGCCTACAACATTTTGGGAAAACCACCATTTTGAAATGAAACTAAGTAGACTTCAGTTCAAGTCTACTAATAAGATTTATTATCTTGTGTAATTACAAATATAACCTCCACATGCAAAAATAACCTAGGGAGACTTGCTAGTTTAATTTTGTTAAAAATGCATTTAAAGTATGTTTAAATTTTTCTTGTATTTTTTTTTTGTATTTTTCCAATGTGTGTTTCATACTTTATTTGCTTCTTTACAAGTTTAAAATTGTTATATATATTGTAGTTAAGTCTATGTAAATCTTAGAAATATTATAGGTAGTTAGCTCATTTAAAGTAAAATTCACGTGAAGTCTTCTTATGTGCTAACAAAATAAAGTTTTGTATAAATACTTTTAAAGCATGTTTAAGTATTTTTTGTATGTTTTTTCTTATATTTTTCCCATGGTTGTTTGTTTGATATTTTGTTTGGTTATATAGAAATTTAATATGTTTATATATTGTTATTGTTATTATTTACGTATAAGTTTTAGAAATAATTTAGCTAGTTACCTTATTAAAAATGGACTTCACTTGAAGTTTGTGTCAATATATAAACTTCAGGTTAAATCTCCTATGGCTCAAAAAGATTTGTGTGTGATTTTCTTTGTAAGTATGAAGTTTGTGTTGATGTATAGATTTTTCGTGAAGTCTCCTATGTCTCAAAAAGACTTTTGTATGATTTTCTTTGTAAGTACATTATGATCCTTAGCTACTTATTTGTTATTAATATAGAAAGTAATTGATTGCATGTAAGTTTTTGGTTATTGATGTACAATAGACTATGTGCTTAATTAATATGTCAAATATAATAACAAAATCTATACGTAACTAGAATCACATGATAATCGTTAACAAAAAAAATCAGTATGGGCCATCATTTTGTGCTTTGTCTCTTGTCATTTATGAGTCAATCATTCATCATCCATCTAGGTATGAGATTAAGTTTAAGAGAATCAACAAAAAATACTAAATAAAAATGTAACTTTTAGATTAAAAAATCGATTCTTATCGAATATTTGCAATAAAAATGTAAACTTTAATAAAAAAATGTCAAAAAACTAAATCTTTAGATTTATTTCAAATAATCTTCATAAAAAAGCTAAAAAACTAGAACTTTTCACTATATTTTATTTTTTCTTAAAGACATTTTTGGCTAGAAAACCAAAAACAAATAAAACTTGCACACAACTACCATTACAAATGAAATCTTTCACTAACAAAATTAAATAGAAATAGAATTTTCACATCATATACATTAAAAATATAAAATTTAACTAGAAAAAAAATATAAAAATGAAAATTTTCACAATATCTCATTTCAATAACACATTTTTAACTAAAAAACAAAAAAAATCAAATTTGCACACAAGTTTTCATTAAAATGAAATATTTCACAAGAAAATTTCAAAAAAATATATCTTTCACATAATATTGTTTTAAAATGTAATCTTTAACAAGGAAACATAAAAAAAAAAAAGATTATTTCACAAGATCCCCTTTAAAAACAAATATTTAACTAGAAAATACCAAAAAAGTCAAATTTCACAAAAATTTTAAAATAAAATCTTTCACAAGAAAGTTCAGAAAAATATTATCTTTCACATAAAATTCATTAAAAACATAATCTTTAATATAGAATATAAAAAAATCAAAGTTTTCACAAAATATCCTTTAAGAATTAGATCTTTTACTAAAAACACAAAATTCAATACTTTAACAAGAAGAAAAAAAACTCAAAATTTCCCAAAAAATGTTGGCCATAGACAAGAGGTTTCGGTGGCTGGAAGCTTCTGGTGGAACATGCAAAAAATGTTTTCCCAAAATTGTGAGAAAAGACTGAAAAAATCTTAGCTCGTGAACTTGGTTAACTTTTTGCTTCTTCTAAAATTTGTATTTATATGTAGGTTAACTTTTTGGTTCAATTGTTGGTTAATTTTGGTTTAACACAACCCAATTTAATTTCAATTTTAGTTTCGGTGGAGTAGACTTCAGGTGAAGTATACAAACTTCGTATAAACTTCACATGAAATCTGAAATCTGTATTGTGTAGACTTCACTTGAAGGTTGCACTAAACCTTAAACAACAAACCCTAAATTCTAAAATGCAAAATGAATATAATACAAAAATATTGTACATAAATTATGCACAAGTTAACTCTTTTATTATATGTTTACGTTTTAAATACAAAATATACATTTCCCACATGATTACCATCTTATATTACTAAACCCTAAACTATTACATAGTTTGTTATAAACTTTATGCTTTGATATTTGTTGATTTATTTGACCATGTTTAAGTGAAATTTTGTTTCTAGTATTTATAATTTTTATTATTAGACTTTGTAATCAAAACTATACACATATAATAATTCTTATTATTTTAATTTTAAATTAAATATATAATTATATAGCAGACTTAATGTGAAATATACTCTATCCTCTAAATTCTAAATCATAGATTTTAGAGAAAAACCAAATATTTTTTCTATAATACGCAAATGTTAGACCAAATACTTATACATTCTAAATATATGCACAATTCAACTCTTTTATTCTATTTCTACATTTCAAATACAAAATTTACAAATCTCACATGATCACCATCTCTTATTACCCTAAACCATTACATAGTTTATTTCTGAAATTTATGATTTGATCTTTGTTGATTTTATTTAACCATTTTTTACTGAAATTTGATTTTGAATACTTCATAATTATTTAATGTTAGATTTTATAATGAATATTATAAGCATATAATAATAATTAATATTATAATATTAAATTAAATATTTAATTAAAGAGAAGATTTCACATGAAGTCTTTTTTTGGAACTAGTAGATTTCAAAAGAAATCGAGACTTCATAGGAATTCTTCAATATCTATGAGAGGTATAAATGTAATTTTATTTTTGAATTTTTTGTTTGGTCATTAAAAATACAACTATAAATTAATTACTCTCATTGGTTAATTTTAAAGATGAATTCAATTGGAATATATTTTTACATTTAAATTATAATTATGAGTCGGTCATTTTCCCATAAATTAATGAATTTCGGAAAACAATTACAAATATATATATATATACACTGTATAAGTGAAGATTATTTTCTTGTTACTAGAAAAAGATGAGTATACTTTTAAGTTTTCCCAATATTTGATCAATTTTAGCATTTTAGTGGATGGAAAATACAGCATAAATTAGTTTCTATCTGTTATATAAAAAAAAGAAAATATAAAGTAGTTTCTGTCTTTTTTTTTTTTTAATATCTCGGCAAGAACTTCCACCATATTTAAAGGTCACGCTTGGGTATTTGGGTACTTAAACTTGATCGGATGAGTTTTTTGGATTTTAGATATTTTAGTTTTATCTACATAAGACCCTGTTTAGATACTTTTGCAAGTTCAGGTTCAACTCTTATAAAATACTTTATTTTGGGTCGGGTTCAATTCAAATATAGGTTGAGTTTGGGTATCTGCGTTTTTAATTATTATTTTATAAAAACATTTTCTAGAAAACTAGGTTTTTTAAAAAAACTATAATTGAATGAAAAATCTAATATTTTAATTTTTTGGTTATTTTGATTCTAAATTAATTAATATATTTAGATTTGTAATTATAGTTTTGAATATATGTGTAACTAAAAGTATATATGTATATAATTACAGTATAACTTTTTTAAATTAATACTCTTTAAATTAATATACAATAGAACCTCTATAAAATGGTTCCAAATTGAGTTTTTGTTTCAATTAATATATCGATAAATTAATAATCTCAATAAATTATAAAATATTATTTTAATATAGTTCTAATATTATTAATTTATAGAAGTTTAACTATATTTCCAAATATATTATATATTTTAGGTATTTTGGGAATCCATTTGGGTTTCAAATTTTATCAAATCGGGTTTGGATATCTGTATTCTCATAATCAGAAAGTCATTTGAATATTTTGTGATTTTTGGTTCTGATTTTAAATATTTTAGTTCAGTTCAAATTTGGATATTATGTCCAAAGTATTTGGTGAAAGGGAAATAATTACCGTCTTACCTTCAAAACTAATTACTCGATTAGTAGTTATACATATCTTAGACTGTATTTGTAGACTTGTACAATCAAGTGTTTTGGGCCAAAGTTTTTCTTTGATAACTGATTATTGTAACCCACATTTGTAACTGATTTTAAAATTTGCAACTGTTAAGCTTCTTTGTTTTTTTAGTTATAAAACCGTCAAAAACTGAAAAAAAAAATTCAAACAATTGAATCAATAATGATGAAAAACTTAAAATCTCATTTCTAATTTACTAAAAAATAGTAGAGAGGGGTTGAATCATATGTCAGAGTCAATGACTAGACTATTATGATCACCAGACCGAAAAATACCCGACATTTAAAGTTTTTTTATTTTAATAATTTATATATACGTATATCTTAAGGTTTTCAAAAATTAGAATATACATATAAATTAATTTTTTATATTTTAGAAAATATATATCACACAAGATATGCTTTTACTATAAATGTATCTACTTATAAACTATGATGCATCACATAAATTATTTCTATACTTTATACCAATTAAGTATCGACTAGTTGTATATATATAAAGGATTTGGTCTTTTAGTATATTCGGTTAATGTATAGAAAAATTAGAAAAATAAAGATTACAAGATCCTTCTGTAAAATAAATTAACGCATGCATGTGCCATGTGGTGGCTGATGGCTAAGGCAAAAGTCGTGCTTACATAACCTTAATCTGACACTTAATCTGAGGAAATCGATGATATAATTTGTTTGTTGCTAATAAACTTCAACCACACGCCTTTATGACAATGAAGTCACTTTCAAGACTGTCACTTTAACTTTTGTTTTTATTTTATTGTTAACTTTTTCCAAATTCCAGATCTCTCAAATTATATGAATAATGAATTATATAATCTATACTAGTTTCGCCCACAAAATCTGTAATGGTTAAATCACGATCCAAGAACCTTAGGTTGTGATGGGTCATTGACCGTGATGATCTATCCAAAGTTTGGATAATCTAATTCGAAAAGGAGAGTCGCAAGATAATTCAACCAATAAAAATTGGACGAGCATTCCATGAATAATCGAAACTACCTAGAAGCTTTCGAAGATTTCACTATGATTACAGTCCAATATTGCTCCACGAAATTAAGATTTCACTTGCCTTATATAGACTCCATCTCGGATATACGAGCACTCTTCGAAAAGTTTCAACTAATCCAAATCGAAACAAGCCATAAATCAACTTTCAATGAAGTTTTGACTCATTCAACTAACTCTTCTAAATGGATTCAACCCAAAAGAAATTTTAAACAGAAAGTTATGGATTTTAAAGTTTGCAGATCTGTTTTACATCTGTTTGCACGTCTACCCCAAATAACAAACGACATAGCCCAACTCAGACGCAGCCACAACTTCCAAACCACTTGGAGGGTGTTCTTAGGCATTTTACGGTTCCAGCAAGGCAAGAACAAAATAACCAACCATCGGATCCTTAAGATACACTTCATATTCAATGATGGTTCAATTTGATTCTGGTTTAAGATAAGTTTGTGACCCACTTGTCTTACGAGGTGTGGCGACCATGAGAGCGAGAAAATCACGTAGAAGAATCCCATGAAGTCACACCATGCTCCAACACTCACAAGATTAGGCGGATCATTTCTTTAGTCGACTTTCCATATATGTCTGAGCCATTTCATCCCAACGGTTCCAAGATCGATGAATCTGTTTTTTGTTCGTTGCCCTCTAAATTTTGAATTATATCTTGCTTATTTTACCTTATGACTGTTGTAACATATCATAGACTCGAGCTTTTATAGGCTCAATTATTCTCTTTGTATATTTATGTATTTCATTTTGAATCTTGTATGATGTTGTGAGGTTAGTAACTTGTAGATTCAAGTTATCTAGGTGGATTCAACAACAAGACCCTATTTTCCCTTTATTGGTAGTTTTTGTTATGAGAGAATTCTCGAAGACCAACATGTGAAGTCTATATACCATTAATCTCCATTTGAAGTCCTCATGATTTGGTATCATAGCCCAAAAAATTCTGATGTGAGGTGTATTTCCTTCATTTCTCTTTTTACTTTTTTTTTGTTTTATTGTTATATCATTCTTGTTGTTTCTTAATATTTTACTTGTTGTTGCTTTGAGTTTCTTCTCTGCGCCTTTTTATAGGTTATTAGAAGTTCTTCTCCGCGCTTTATATCTATAAGTTACAAGTTGTTATTTAAGTTGCTAGATTTTTCTTCCAAAGATATAAGAAAGCCTATAAAAGATTTTTTCCATTTGTTTTGTTGTTTAAATTTTATAAGACTCATACAAATCTAACTCGACTTTCTTTTATTGTTTTAAAATCTTGAAAACCCAAAAAAATGGTTGTTTTGATTTTTAGAAGTAAGAAATCCAAATACAACTTTTTATTTATGTTTTGTTCTTTTGATTTTAATAGGTTTTTAAAAGAAAAAAAAATTATTGCTTCAACTTTGTTCTTATTCGTGTTTAGTTTTTAAGACTTTGTTTCTCGTAGAACTCTCAATGGTTTACTACATGGAGAATGAGGATATTTACTCCTATGAGGGACGTGGAGACCATTAGCATGAGAGTACTATGAGTCTGAAAATGAAGAGGAGGCCGATGTTGAGGAGCTTGAGTCTGAGCCACTAGAGTATATTATCAAGGCTACACCAACAAACACCAAGCTAAGCCAAACGAAAGTTGGTATGAAGAAGAAAATGACTATGCAGATTCAGATTATGATGATGAGTCTGATAAGGAAACATACTCTTGGAGAGTGAATACAAAGCCAACATCCCATACACAACAAAGTCCATGGAGATACTGATGTTTGCTTTAAAATACCAATAAATACAACAAACTCAAATAATTATCCTTAAAAAGCATTTGAGGTTGAACCCACAAGAAAGTTAGAACTAATACACTAGAACTATAAGAAACAAACTTAAGCTAGAGTAAGCCAATTTGGAATTGAAACTAAATCTATTCAAACTTAAAACAAAGATCAAGTAAGCCAAGAACTAACAAAATCAAAGTAATGAAAGACTTAAGCAAAAACATAACGATAAAGAGGCATAGATGATCGATTAGAAGTAATGAGTTTTGGGTTAGGAAATTGATCAACGTGAAAGATAATCAGCTAATGATGCTCAAGAAGACAATAAAGCTCAACCTACGACATGAACACCAATTTAGATCAACCCACTCTCATGGCATCGATCCCTTATCAAACAAGCAATCAATCTAAACTCACGTTTACCAACTAAATGATCAATACACATTATCAAATAATTTTAATCAGTCCACTAATCACCATAAATTCGTTTCACAATGGATATGGAAGAATAGCTTGTACAAAGTCTTTTAAGAATTTTATCAAACATCTTCCCGGCAATAAAACTCTTAGCTTCTAGATTCAAGTGATAAAGCTAAATATACCTTTAAGAACTCCTAAATGAAAGAATATAACCCTAAATCTACCTAACCTTCAACCCATCAAAAACTACTAACTCATAGCAACAAAGAAACTTAAGGAAAAAAAAATCAAATATAAACATAATGAAAGAGAGAAAATAAAAGATAAAGAGATCTCAATGAATTCAAAGGAATGATTCAAAGATGAAAATCTAAATGGGTCTTTAGTATCCTCCCTCAAACTCTCTCTAAAAACTCCTGAAAACTGAAAACTACTAAAACTAGGGTAAAAGTCTTTAAAACGCGGAAACGGGTCGACCCAGGACAAACCAAGTCAAATCCAACTAAAAATGTTAAAATATTGCTGGCATAGACCTATTCGCATCGCCCATATGCCCAACACCAGTGTTTCTAGGAAGCTTGATGCAGGTTTGGCTCCGGGTCGACCTCCATACGTCGAACATATGCCAAACATCAAGACTTCCAGAAAGTTTCTCAATTGTTTCCACTCCCATCGACTCCATTGAATCGACATTGATCATGTCAACTTGAGCCTTCTGGACGACTTACTTTTGTGTAAATTTGTTTTTTCTTCACATGATTCATATGCTTGCTTGTGAACTTCATCCCCACATCTCCAATTCGCTCTATAGATATCTCCAAATCACCTAAAATGACTCAAGAAATTAAAATGTGATTGAATATATCTAGAATTCTAAAATGAAAAAGATTCAAAATAATATACCAAAATGTAAATGCATGATCTCGTAGTGATGAAAATGATGCATAATGTACATGAAAACCAAGGTAGTATTCACATATATCAGCTACACGTCCATACCTTATTTTAAGCCAAGTGAAAGATTAAAAAGAGGTTAGTATATGATAATGGTTTTAATTATGTTGGACCTAAGCTATTTTTACTTTTGGGACACACTATAAAAATGGAAAGAAGAATGAATGAGTACTTTTGGTACTACTCCACCTCCAACAGAGAAAAGCTTTCAATTGCTTTTGGACAATTCACATGTGAAACATTGAAATGGTAGAATAAAAAAGAGTATGAAAATGGTACTACAAAATACCTAAGACCACAACGTGGGGAGAATTAAAGTGGAATATGTATGGGCAATATTCACCACAAAGCTTGAAAAAACATTGCCAACCCACTTACTCACCAAACAAAGCAAAGCTAAGGAAAATTGATTTACCTAAACTTGTGCAACTTTCCAAAAACACCAAAGCAAACAACTAAGATGAGTTTTCTACCTCTGAGAATACTTTAAAACTAATGTGTTATCCATGTAAGACACAAGGGTTGATATGATCATGGGCATCTCCACTTCAAGCTCAATCTCTAGACTCGATGTGCGTATCTCGAGTGAAGCACCTGAACTAAAGAAGAACGCAAAAAATGATTATTTTCTTGACTTTGGAACCAAGAAGAAATGCAACCAACTTATACATGATAACATGATTTTACCCTATTGTCAAATCCTATTATACAATATGTCGATGCAGTACAAAAAGTTGTCAAACTAAATGAGAGTGTAACTAGCAATTAGAATGTGATATATTACTTAAATTCAATCAAAGTAGATGAGATGATTACCTAACAACATAAATGATAAAATGAAAATGCAAACATGAGAAATCAAGACAAGCGCTAAAACTAAACAAGGAATGAGAACTAGCAATTAAGCAAGCAACAAAATAAAGCAAATGCAATAAGAGATAAACGAGTTTATGAGGAGTGAGAATTAGGCCTGGGCATTTGGGTATTCGGGTCGGTTTTGAGTACTACCCGATCGAGTCTGGGTATTTCGGGTATAAGATTTTGGTACCCGTTTTGGAACCGAACATTATTCGGTTCGGGTCCTCTCGGGACCGGGTCGGTTCGGGTATACATTTTCTATACCCATTTAAGAACCGAAACCATTTCAGTTCGGTTCCGGTTCCGGTTCGGGTACGGATATAGTATTGTAAAAAAAATTGTGTATATTATATACCTAAAAGTACCCCAAAAATTATGTACTCAGGTATAATTTCGGGTATTCGGGTATATTTTTAGGTATTCGGGTATTTTAGGTACCCAAATACCCGAAATATTCGGGTACCCGTTCAGATAATCGTAAAATACCCGAAATATTCGGGTACCCGTTCAGATAATCGGGTACCCGTTCGGGTATCGGGTAATACCCAGACCCGATCCGATATTCGCGGGTCTCTATAACAAGACCCGATGGTTACTTTTGCTTATACCCAAATTGGACCCGGACCTGAAATTTTGGGTCGGTTTCGAGTCGGTTTTTCGGGTCCGGGTAAAATGCCCAGGCCTAGTGAGAATCATGGATAAGTGGATCACTTAAATCTACTAGGTGCTTAACAAAACTCAAACATAGCAAATATATAGGCATTGAATTCATAGATTCTTGAATCCACTATCGTGGTAAGCAATCTCAGCGAAGCTGACAACATACCTTATCATCATAGGCGTTTAACAACCTAACCGACATGAAGAAAAAAACTCAATCCAGCCGATTAACACCGTAGGAAATCGATCACTTGAGCTAATAGTGTGAATCTCTTAACTTGGTTCAATCATATATACTATCAAACACCTATAAAGTGCTAGTATGTCTAAAAATAAATTTCAATTGATCAGAGTGAAATAAGCCTTAACAACACCAAAATATATGAAGTAAACAACCTAAGATCCACACTAACCTAACCCATCCTCAAGAACCTTAGGCGAACTACTCAAAAAAACATGAAGTAAACAAATACAACAAAAATTACAACCACAATAGCAACATCATGCGGTGAACTAAAACCAAGTGATGAAAAACATTCAAATAAATATGAAATTGCATTAGACAATCATAAAAATCAAGTCTTAATCTGGATATTAGAGAGTAAGTACGGTTGTTGCACAAAGGAAGCAAAAACTAAAATATATTTTTTTGCGACACCAAGGAGTATTTATACTAATATCGTCACTAAAACCTTATAATCCAAACTCAAAATAAAAAAATAGTTTACATGACCACATAGATCGAGTCGAGTGGTTGGGCTGGCGAGAATATAACCTACTCGGCCCATCAACTACAGTGGCCCACTGACTAGACTCATCAGCTGCCGTGGCCCTTTGACTCGATCTGATTCAATGGTCCAAAATTTGGGCCTATCAACTCGAGCATAAACGACGACTGGATTCATTGGCTTGTATTGTGACGTCGAGCGGTGAGCGTGATCGACCCTAGTAGCCGACTCAAGCATACGGGTCCGATTCATTCCCGAAGTGTCAATCATTTGCTCCGTTCTGGCTCCGAAGTGCATTTTCGTCTTAAATTATGCTGGTTCCTTTCATGTTTAGTCCATAATTTCATGAAAACAACTCTGAATGCAAGTGTATGCTATGAAAATAAACTGAAAATGATTCGAAGATGATGCAATATATATATATATATATATATATATATTAAAATCAACTAAAAATTAAACTTAAAACTAGTTAAAACACATAAATAGCAACCCCCACAAACATATTATTTGCTTTCCTTCAAGCAAACAAACAAGAACAACCCAATGGAAGAGATTGCAAACTACATCAAGTTGATCCAATTACTAAACTCATTGTCATGTTTTGATGTTCTACGATGCAATACTAAAAATACATAATCCAAAATGTTAGCCATGTTAATCACAGTTCAATCCAAGTTGCAAAAACTCAACCTACAAAATAAACCACTCATTTAACACATTAATTTCAAACCATGAATCAAGTTATGTATCTTCAAAAAACAAAATTTGGCTAAGAGAATGGTCTAAGTGAATAAAATGATCTCTTTCATGTGTATGGCTTAATTAAAACCTGCATAAGGATCACTCAAAAATGGAATAAGTTTTAGTATAATGCTAAAGGTGAAAGATAATAGATGCCAAATAGAAAAATACTTCATTTACCCATTGCACCCAAGTCAAGCTCATACATATTCATTCTAAATCCAGAAACGATCCTAATTCTATCTTTTTAATCAAAAACTTTTTTCATTCTTTTAGCCACATTGCATCTTAAAAAATACTTCCCAAACTTTTTTATTACCAATCTAAGGAGAGAGGTTTCTTAGTTAATTACTTCCACCGGTTTTGGATCATAACACATTACAACTCTTGTTTTAATTTTTTCTATCTTAGTTTATAAAACATTCTAGATTTTTGTCCATATTTGTTTTTCTTTTCTTAGAACCCTTTTTCACAATTCCATTTCCCAAAACCTTTACTAAAACAAATACACACTTTTTTATCCCTTCTCCCCTTAGACTCTTTCACTTAGATCTTTACTCTTTGTTTTCTTCATTCTTTTCCCATCCAAAACAAATAAACTTCCCCAGACCTAGCATTGAAACCACCTACGCATAATCTAGTTCAAAAACTCATGAACCAGTACTTACATGAAACCTTATTCCTGTCAGCGCTTACCTAAAAGTTTATGCCATGATTAAACCAAAAAACAGACTTCACAATCACACAACAACAATGTATGGTTCAAAAAGAGGTAAAGAACATGGTGAGAATCTACTTGAATTAACAAGATAAATGAAAATGGTTAAAGGAAATCCAAGTATTTTGTAATCCACAAGTTCAGACTTAATGCATAGACGTGATAATTAGGCATCCATTTAGGTTCTCACTAAGCAAGGAGTGGTGTATAATCACAACAAATTTCATCTAAGATGTGAATCTTAAACTAAACATTCCTAGTATGGTGTAGTCTTACATTTTGAACCATTTAGTAAGCATAAAACAACACAAACCTAGGGCACTAAATTAAGTACATAAACCAGCCAGCTTGCAAGGTAAACTCATCATCGACTACAATGCAAATGAGAGTGCATTGATCTTGAAGTTATTGTTCTGAATAGCAGGATGATCAATCCCATGTCGTTGGGTATGAGTGTTTGGTGCATCTCCAACTCCAATTTTTTTGGCCTCTTCGTGTTAGGTTCAATCTAAGGGAAAATTTTTGTATTTTTGATCCTTTGCGATCCATTTTCACTGTACTTTCTTTCTCACTATGGAGGCGGTCTCTCCGCTTTCTCAACTTGTGTGGAAGTTGGTCAACGTTGTCGTGAAAACAAAGTAGGTTTTGATTGTCTTTGGAACGTGTGTGCATATAACAGGATTACTCAACTCGGTGTAGCTTGAGCTGAGTGAAAAAATTATGAAATCACCTGAAGCAGAATGACAAAGGTAGAACAACAGGTGACTGAGCAACATGGAAGAACAAGAACTTGATCTCAAAAAATAAAAAATCCTAAATGTATGTAACAAACACTCAGTTGTCAACGACACCAATTTGATAATAGGATTTACTCTATTGTCAAATCCTATTGTACTAATGTGTTGATGTAGTACAAAATATTGTCAATCCAAATGGGAGTGTAACTAGTCATCAGAATGTGATAGACTACTCTAATTCAAGCCAAGCAGATGAAATTATTACCTAACAACCTAAATGACAAAATGAAAATGTAAACATAAGAAATCAATACAAGTGTTAAAACTAAACAAGGAATGAGAACTAGCAATTAATCAAGCAACAGAATAGCAAGCAAATGGCAAATGCAATAAAAGATAAACAAGTTCATGGAGCAGGGGATAACTTAAATCTACTAGGTACTTAACAAAACTCAAATACAGCGGTTCTCTGGATAATGAATTCATACTCTTGAATCCATTCTCGTGGTAAGCAATCTCAACGAAGCTGTCAATAGACCATATCATCATAGATGTTTAACAACTTAACCGGCATGAAGAAACACCCCAATCTAACAGATAAACCACTTAGACAGTCGATACCTCGAGGTAAGAGTGTGAATCTCTTAAACTGGTTTGATCAGACATTCTATCAAACACCTAATGGGTGCTAGTATGTCTAAGAACATATTTCAATTGATCCGAGTGAAATAAGCATTAACAACACATGAACAGATGAAATTGAAACTATTTTTCTCTTAAGCAACCTAGAAAACCTAAGATCCACACTAACCTAACCCACCCTCAAGAACCTAAGGTGCACCACTCATAAAACATGAAATAAGCAAAAACTACGGAAATTACAAACACAATAGGCAACAAGTGATGAACAACATTAAAAAAAATTGCATTAGACAATCACAAAATAAGAACGATTGTTGCAGAAATGAAGCAAAAACTATGATATATTGTTTTTGTGACATTGAGGAGTATTTATAATAATACCCTCCACTAAAACCTCATATTTCCAAACTAAAAATCAACAAAATAGTTGACTCGACCACATAGGTCGAGTCAAGTAATTGGAATGGCAAGAATATTACTGATACAACTCATCAAATGTAGTGGCCCATTGACTCGACCCATCAACTAGTGTGGCCCATTGACTCGATCCGATTTAGCGCTCCAAGTTGGGCCTATCGACTCAAAAAGAAAACGATGACTGGATCCATAAGCATGTATTGTGACATCGAGCGGTGAGCGTGATTGACCCGAGCAGCCGGCTCGAGCATATGATCTCAGTAGTTCCCGAAGCGTCAATTATTTGCTTTGTTCTTGCTCCAAAGTGCATTTCCTTCTTAAATCCTGCTGGTCCCTTTCATCTCTGGTCCCAAATTTCTTGGAAACAACTCTGAAAGCTAGTGACCATGATTCAAATGCAAACAAACTGAAAATGATTCAAAAGATGATGCAAACGTAACCAATATGTATGCAAAATGAACTAAAAATGACACCTAAAACTAGTTAAAATGCATACATATAAATACCTTGATGCTTGAGATGAGTATTCAAGAAAATTAACCAAGAATGAGTAGCTTGATTGCACTCTTTTTCTCTTAAGTGAGTTTTATCCCTTTGAGTTTTCTTCTTTGAGGTGATTAAACTATATAATTAAGAGACTCTTTGGTAAATGAGATTCTAAGTCTGTTAAGGCCCAAAACAAGGCTTTGAGTCCAATGATCCATTTAAATTTCAAACTAAGAGTTTAATGTTTTCTATTTTCAAGACAGCTTTTGTGTCATTTTCGAGAATATCTTGGGAGTGTGTTAAATACTTCTCCTCTTATTTTCCTTTATATTTTTGCGGTCTCTAATGAAAAAAGCAACAAACTTGAGTCTAAAAATGTCTTCTCAAACTTGTTCACTCTTTGGTGCGTAATATCCAAAGAACCACAAAATATCAAAGGACTTATGATCCTTTGTACGACCTAAGGATCCATCTATAGCTTCTTCTTCATCTCATGATCCAGGGTAAACCAACTCTATCATCTCAACTTGTTCTAACGTGTATGATTTTAGGAGGTTCGTATGAAGGAGACACACTACCACGTTTTGTCCAACATAAAAGCTAGTTCAAAAAGAAAAAGTCCTAAACCGTATTCGACAAGCACTTGCAAAACCACATATAGATTATTCCAAGGTAAGCACATGAAATCTTATTAATTACGTGAAGGATGACTTGGATAAATTAAAATATTTAATCTTAGAATATAAGAAATGTATAGTTGCTTAAAAGAAACCCGACCAAGCTTCCGTAGTTGACATTAAAGTTAAAACATAATTATTTGATGTTCCAACACAGGGAGGATTATTTGAAAAAAGAATTATCTCTACATTCTTTTGTTTCTCTAAAACCTGTTACAATGCCCTTTTCTTTGTCAAAAGTTGTTGAGCTAGGTCTAATTCAGACCATGGAGCACACAGCTGAAGAAGCACCACATACGTACAAAGAAGATATTTCTAATAAACCACACAAATTAAAGGAGTACAAGGTGATTCTGAGATAGAAAAATCTTATATTAAACCGTGTAAAATATCTTAAATTTGTTGGTGATCAGTGAAGAGCCACCCAACAAAAGGTGAGCCTACATCCAAGGCGATCCATCAAATGCTCAAGATATGCCCCATATTCTGAAGATAGATTGATTTAATTATGTTAAAGGAAATTTTGTTACCTAATTGCTTTAAGAGCCTTCAAACTTATGTGTAGTGAATATGATAACATGATAACGTGTAAATCATTTAGAATCATCCCATGAAGTTATATCATACTCCAACACTGACAAGACAAAACATATGTTTCTTTTGGTCGACTTTCGATATGTGGGTTGTGAGAATTCTCAATAGTGTGTGATTAGAGAAGAAGAGAGAATCTGATTGAGAATTGAGGAGAGTATGGTTGAGAGAGAGAGTTGGAAGAAGAGAGATTGTCTTCTCATTTCTTAAACTTTACAAATGAGGTTTACAACATATATATAGTAAAAGCACACGAAAACCCTACCTATACATACACATTACACTCTTTTATACACTCAAACACTAAAGACAAAACTTACCCGAAATGGGTACAAACCAAATCTGCCATTACAAAAGCGAAGGGAAGACTTTTCCCAATATGTTCCAACGGTCTTCAAGGAGTCATATGTGACTTTTCTGAGCCAAGCTACCACACATGTGACTTAGTTCCTTTCCAACAATGCTAACCAAGTTCTTCTTTGTAGTTAGACCCTTCCTTTTACTCGGTTCCTTGTTTAGCACTCCAACTGAACCTTGTCTTACACTCCAGCTATTTAACTCTTTTAGTTTAACACTCCCCCTCAACCTTGAATCCATAATGTGGATCATTAGGAACAAGCTTGAAAGTTGTAACTCCCCACCTCGTTAAAAACCTTAGTGGAAAACCCTTTTTGGGACAAAACCAACTAAGGGAAAAAGAGTATGGTTCATTGTTATGCCTTGAACAAATTAATTAGTCCAAGCTTCTCATATACAAACTCACACACCTTTGAGCTTGCAGCTTTAGTGAAAATGTCAGCCAATTGATACGAGCTCCTTGTGTAACATGGCAAGATCACTCCTTGCTCCACCTTTTCTCGAACCTTGTGGCAATCAACCTCTATATGCTTTGTTCTTTCATGGAAGACTGAGTTAGAGGCAATGTGAATGGCAGCTTGATTATCACAATGCATTGTGATCGGTTCTTGAGTCTCAATCCCCAAATCTTTGAGCAACGCCTTTAGCCATATAAGTTCATCTGTTAGCTTCCTCATAGCTCTATATTCAGCCTCGACACTTGAGCATGACACCACCTTCTGCTTCTTGCTCTTCCAAGTGACTAAATTGCCTCTAAGGAACGTGCAATACCCGGTGGTGGACTTGCGGTCTTGCCTATCTCCAGCCCAATCCGCATCACAGTATCCAACAAGAGTTGTGCTGTCATTTCTTCCCATCGATATGCCTTACTCTGAAGTTCTTTGAGATATCTCAAGATGCGATCCACCATTTCCCAATGGCACTTCTTCGGTGCTTGCATATGTTGACTTACTCGGTTCACTGCAAAACACAAATCCGATCTAGTTATAGTAAGATAAATCAACTTACCAACCATTTTCCTGTATAGATGTACATCTTCAAATGATTCATCATCTTTCTCCCCCTTGCACGTTGCTTTGTAGGCATCCTCAAGTGGTGTCTTTGCAATCCTTGTACCTACATCACACTCATTCAAAATATCAAATGTGTACTTCTTTTGAGACAAGAAGAGGCCTTCCTTCGATCGGCACACTTCAATGCCAAGAAAGTACTTCATTTCTCCCAAATCCTTAATGTTAAAAACAGAATGAAGGTGTGTTTTGATACCTTTGATACTCGTTTTGTCACTCCCGGTGATGATGATATCATCCACATACACAAGGACAACAACAATTCCATCCTTACCTTGGAGTGTGAAGAGGGTGTGGTCTGCCTCAGACTTCCTAAATCCATGGTCACGTAAGGTTTGACTCAACTTATGATACCAAGCTCTACGAGATTGTTTAAGACCATATATAGCTTTCCGAAGCCTTAAGACATTTCCTGGTGCCACAATGTGCTCCAATCCCGGTGGAGGATGCATGTATACCTCATCCTCTAGTTCTCCTTGTAGGAATGCATTCTTGACATCCATCTGCCACAATTCCCAATCAAGATTAGTAGCTAAAGACAACACTACACGTACCGTATGGAGTTTGGCAACCGGAGCAAATGTGTCATGGTAGTCTTCTCCATAGGTTTGAGTAAACCCCCTCGCTACAAGTCTTGATTTGTGGCGTTCAATTTCTCCATTACTTTTGTATATGATGGTGAAAAGCCATCTTGAAGTTACAGCCTTCTTCCCTTTTGGAAGTTCAGATTCATCCCAAGTGTGATTCCTCGCCATTGCTCCATGCTCATTATCCACAGCATATCTCCAAACCTTGTGCTCCTTTGCTTCTTCATAGGTATTAGGGATGAAGTGTTGATCAATCTGGCTGGTAAAAGCTTGATGAGCTATTGGAACGTGGGCTAAGGTGCACATAACTTGTGTTGGATGAGCTACTGCCTTGTTGTTATAGTACACACGTGTGTTAACCCAATTGGATGGATTCTTCCTCACTCTTGTGCTACGCCTTAGAAGTTGGCTTGGTGGTTCATTAGAACTTGATTCTGCCTCTGCATGGTTTTCTCCCAAGGGTGCTGATTCCTCCTCATCAACCGGGACCTCATCTATCGGAACACTGTTTGAGTCCTCCTCATGTTGGTCTATAGTCACATGGTTATCAACACTCGGGTTATTGTTGGCGAGTGTACTTAGACCATCATCAGTCCTGTGGTGGACTCGACCATCAACAGATGAGTGATGTTGTCGAGGTGTGGCATCATGGGATGTGGATTGAGGAGGATTGGAAGCCACCACTCCAATCTTCTCCAAAATGTTTCGCAAGGAAGTGGCACGACCTGAGGGACCTGATTGAGCATTTTCAGATAGTCCTTGTAACTCTGACCAATTCTTTACCTCATAGTACCCCTTTGTCTCTATAAACTTCACATCTCGAGACAAAAGCACCCTCCTCGTCTCTGGGATGTAACACTTATATTCTTTTTGAGTTGTCGAGTATCCAACAAACACTCCTTTAGTACTTTTAGCCTCTAACTTGTTTCTTTGATCTCCTGGTACCAAGACAAAGCCAACACAACCAAACACACATAAATGATTAATTGATGGTTTTGTTTGAGTTAGTACCTCAAATGGAGAGACATCCTTTAGCACTTTGGTAGGAAGTTGATTAATCACGTAACAAGCTGTCATCACCGCATCACTCCAAAACCGTTTTGGGACATTAGTGTGGAACATCATGGCTCTAGCAACCTCCATAAGGTGTCTATTCATCCTTTCAGCCACACCATTTTGTTGAGGGGTGTACAGGCAGCTTGTTTGATGCATTATTCCGAGTTTGGCTACGAGTTGTTTGAATGAGTTGCTTGTGTATTCACCTCCATTATCTGTTCTTATGATTTTAATCTTTGCATTATAATGGTTAGTCACATAGGTTTGGAAATTTTTAAATGCCTCTAGCACCCTATCTTTTGAAGGTAACAAAGTTAACCAAGTGTACTTGGATTTCTCATCTATAAAGGTGACAAAATACTTATGGTTTTCTCGACTCACAAGGAGAAGACCACACATCTGAGTGAATTAATTCAAAACAACGTTCATAAACGGTTGAGGACTTGGGAAACACCGATCTACAATGTTTACCAAGTATACAAGCCTCACAATCATCATTTTTAAAGGAAATACTAGGCAATAACAATCCTAAAGCACGTGAATGAGGATGACCAAGTCTAACATGCCATAAAACATTCTCATCATCACTACAAGAACTAGATAAGCAAGATAAAGGTAAAGATAAATTTGGATCTTTCTCCACATCTTCAAGGAGATATAATCCATTTTTGGTGACACCTTCTCCAAGGACTTTGCCACTCTTAATATCCTGAAAACAAACTTTGTTAGGCTCAAATATAGCTCTACAATTAAGATCACTAACAATCTTGCTTACACTCAACAAATTTGAGGTAAATGATGGCATGTAAAGGGCTTTAGAGCTTTTATCAAACAATTTTAAATCACCAATGCCTCTAATAGGAACTCTTTTACCATCAGCAATAATCACATTCCCTAAGGCCGGTTTTAAATTGCTAATCAACCTAGGGTTCTTAATCATATTATGAGATGCACCAGAATCTACCACAATTTGATCCGAAAATTTTGAAGCATGATAAGAGATACCAGAATCTTTGAGGGCATTGATGGATTTGATGAGCTCTTCAAGGTCTGATTTCTTCACATAATCATTGTGGTTTACATACATAGCCTTTCCTTCAACCATTTGAGATGATGTGCTAGCTGCTGTGATGGTTTGAGCCTCCATTCCTTCAGTTGCAAGGTTCGCTTTTGCCTTTTCCCATCTGTTTTGCTTGAGGTGGGGATGAAATATCCAACAGCGGTCCTTAGAGTGACCTTTCTTCTTGCAATGGTCACATATCCACACCTTCTTCTCCTCTGGTTGGTATGAAGCTTTGTTAGCCATAATAAGCTCCCCCTTACCACCAAGAAGACTTCTTGAACCTTGTTCTCTTTGAATGGATCCACACACTTCCTCCAAGCTTGGCAGCTTGTCTTGCCTCAAAAGATGCCTAACTAGGTCACCATAGGCTGGGTTTAGGTTCATCATAAGACCAAAGACCTTGTCTTGCTCAAGTCTTTCACCTAACACCGTTGGGTAACTGTTGGGGGTCTTAGCATGTCAAGCTCAGCCCAAAGAGATCTATACTTCCCAAACCATTAGGTGAACTTCATATCTTCTTGGCTGAGATCATTGATAGCTTTCTTCACCTCATACACACGGCTGAGGTTTGATAGGTTGCCATAAACCTTCTTGAGAGTGTCCCATAATTGCTTAGCACTCTCACAGTAGGAATAAGCTTCATGGATTGCTGGGTCAAGAGAGCTTTGCATGATAACAAGAGCTACTTGGTCATCTTGGTACCACTTAGCGTCCTCATCCTCTACAGCCACAAACTCCACTAGCTTCACCTTTCTTTTCTTTGTCAACAGACCTAGCCATCCTCTTTGGAGCTCCTCCTTCAACATGAGCCCAAAGTCCACGACCACACAACACAAATTTTATGGTTCTAGACCATAACAAGTAGTTCACTCCCTTGAGAGTGACATGAATACCAACAAGCTTTGAGTTATCCATCAGATTTGACACATAGGAAAGAAACAGAGAGATTTGGACAGAAAGATGAAGCTTTCAAACAATGGAGTTTCAAGAAGAGAGAGAAAGTTTCAGCAGATTAGATAAGAGAATTAGAGAGTTTCAGCGGATTAAATGAGTCATAAGAGATCTTATGCTCTGATACCATGTGAGAATTCTCAATAGTGTGTGATTAAGAGAATAAGAGAGAATCTGATTGAGAATTGAAGAGAGTATGGCTGAGAGAGAGAGTTGGAAGAAGAGAGATTGTCTTCTCATTTCTTAAACTTTACAAATGAGGTTTACAACATATATATAGTAAGAGCACACGAAAACCCTACCTATACATACACATTACACTCTTTTATACACTCAAACACTAAAGACAAAACTTACCCGAAATGGGTACAAACCAAATCTACCATTACAAAAGCGAAGGGAAGACTTTTCCCAATATGTTCCAACGGTCTTCAAGGAGTCACATGTGACTATTCTGAGCCAAGCTACCACACATGTGACTTAGTTCCTTTCCAACAATGCTAACCAAGTTCTTCTTTGTAGTTAGACCCTTCCTTTTACTCGGTTCCTTGTTTAGCACTCCAACTGAACCTTGTCTTACACTCCAGCTATTTAACTCTTTTAGTTTAACATGGGTGAACCATTTTATCCCAATAGATCCAATATTAATAATCCTCCTTTCTTTTGTGTTGCCCATAGTTTTAACCTATTTCTTGATTATTTTAGATTTTATGACCATTGTAAAGTAGTCTATACTAGAGCTTTATATCTTTATATTTTGAAAAGCAATCTTTTATTAAGTTTTTTTACAAATCATATGTTTTGGTGTTTATCATTTAGATTGAGAAAGTCATGACATTTTTTATTTTTTAAAAATAATTGGATTAGTAAAGCTTAATGTATAGCTTAAACTCTACATCTAGAATTCCTTTTAATCTATGTAATAAAGAAGAATCAAATTTCTGATGCCATATTAGCTATATCATATTGTTAAAATTTTGGTTTGTTTTTGTAATAAGGAATGTGCTCGGTGTTGCAAATAAGGAACCAAAAAATGAAAAGTAAAGATCTACACAAGATAGTAATGCGAAACGACACCGTATTAAGAATTCAATATCCAGAGTAATCAAGTAATCTGACTCCGACAGGAAAAATCTATACTAAGTACTGACCGCGACTGAGTCTATTATATATGTAGCCTCTACTCTCAGCTCCACTCTTCTCCGTGCTTTTCGCTTTCTCTCTCTCTTTTCTCAGTTTATCTTTTCCGCAAACCTGATTTCAAATTACAATAATCACCGACGAAATTGACCAAAAATGAGTGATGTACGGAGGAAGAAGAGCGTGAACGGAGGTGCACCAGCGCAGATTATCTCCGATGATAGGAGATCTAGTCTTCCGGAAGTTGAAACTTCGCCATCCGTTGGGAAACGAGCTGTAATCAAGAGTGCTGATATGAAAGAAGATATGCAGAAGGAGGCTATCGATATCGCCATCTCCGTTAGTCTCTCTCCTTTTTCTCCAATTTGTTGTGTTTTACTTCTTTCGGATTTTAGGGATTTTTCTTTTATCTTGATATTGAGTTTTAGGGTATGATTTCGATATTAAATATACCTGGTATTTTTTAGAATTACTCTCTGGAGATCGATTTGATCTTAGTGTGCTTAAGCTTAAGTTTCGAAATCTGATTATTGTGTACGGAACTAGTATCAGTCTCTTGTAACTATGTTAATGTTCTTATAGGCTATGGAACTTTTTCCCGTTAATAACATGTGTTCTTGAACTGCACAGTCCATTGGTTTATAAGTAAAGAGTCTCTCAAAGTATAGCTGGATAGAGTGATTATGTCGAGTTGATAAAGAGGGATTTACATTTCAGAATCTGGGATTTGCTTTTGTAGGCGTTTGACAAGTACAGTGTGGAGAAGGATATAGCTGAGAATATAAAAAAGGAGTTCGACAAGAAACATGGTGCTACTTGGCATTGTATTGTCTGGTCGCAACTTTGGTTAGTGTTTCTTCTTCATTTGAGATCTCCTTAAAGCAGCATTACTCGAATAATGGGTTCAGTTAGGGAGGTTTTCTAGATCCTTACTGGGGGGGAGATAGTGAACCTATAGTAACAAAGTCTAGTTGTGAACATATCATCCTCCGATATGCCTCATTTGATGTTGCTTTTGTCAATCTGTCTTTCATTCTTGTTTGGTTGATAGTTAGTCAGATCAGTATTGGTTGGACCTCTGTCCTAACTAGAGTTATCTGGAAAGGTTGTTCTTCTTGCATTTGAATGGTTTTTATGTGCTTGCATTGGAGAAACTTTCGGGTTTGGGGCCCTCTCTGACAATAAGTTCCCAGACTTCAAATGACTGAGATTTCTATACCAACTAAATTAGGTATTAATCCTGTGAAGCAATTAGGTAAGTCTGCAATAGGATATGTCGATCTGGATTATTATAGCTTAGCTAGCTTCACCGGAATACATGTTACCTTGTTCAAAGCTTCATATGTTTGGTCTTTGTGCTTAATTGTTATACCACACTTCAGCTTCACAGTTCATGAACTTATGTTTTCGTTTCTAACCAAAAGTGATTTCATAATCAAATTTCTTCTAGAAAGTCATAGATTAGAATCTGAATGCTGTTTGTGTTTTTGCCTATAATGTCTACTCGTTCCTTAACTTGTCATGTCCCCACAGGTTCTTACGTAACGCATGAGACAAACCATTTCGTGTACTTCTACCTTGACCAGAAAGCTGTTTTGCTCTTCAAGTCGGGTTAAGAATCTGGAAACCAAGAAAAAGCTCATCGTTGGGATATTATGTTCAATCGCATTATCATCATCTCGTTGTAGTTAATCTCTTGTTCTGTATGTATGTGTTCCTTGAAGGCTTTAACCAACAGATTTGGAGAATAAACCCTAAAAAGTCTTTTAAGTACATGTCATGCAGCTTCAAAATGTAAATTTGATCTTACCGGATTTGAAACTCAGCTTTGAGGAATCAGAAATTGCCATTTGTGTTGTCTTTCTTTCTGACATGAATTTTCAAATATTAAAACATACTTGAAGAGTTGAAGATACTAAGTTACATAACCTTAATTGGGAAAAAAGTCTCGAAACAAAACTAAAATAATCAAATAAACACTTACCAATCTGTATTAAGGATTAAAAAAGCAATAAGTTTTTAAAAAATCAAATTTTGTTTTCTTTTGTTCAAAGAAAATCAGATTAGATGCAAGCACGCAAAAACCATTCGAATGACGAAATTAAAGTCTAGTCTTAGGATTATACCCGTGTTATAATACAAGATTTTATTGTTTTTCTAATTCATTTATGTTGTTAGACATATGCTGATATTTTGGAATATTGCTTACGAAATATGGTTTGAGAGACCGGAAATCCGAACTACAATTGATATGATTTGAGAAACCGAGCCCGATAAAATATCCAAATGGATAATAATTCTATGCACCCAAAAACCGAACCCGAACACCAATTGAATAAAATCAAGAACCAAATTTTAGTTTTTTTGGAGTTTTTCTATCATTTTTTTAAATTTTGAATTTGTATATAAACATATCCAAACCCGAACTCGATTTATAAGTGAACTGTATCTAAAAAGTAAAATACATGAATAAGTCTTAAATCAAAAGAACCAAAATACCCAGTTAAATAAACTGAATCTGACAAAATACTAAAATAGGTCCTAAATCTATGTACCCGGAAAACTGATTCCAAACCTAAACGGTAACTGAATCAAGAGCCAATATTTTACCAAAATATTTTTCTTAATCTGGGTTTTTTTTTTTGAGATTTTTCTATTAGTTTTACGTAAGAGTTTATAACAAAACCAACATTAACCTATTTTAAGGTTAGTTACGAATCATATATTAATTTAGTTGTATACTTTATAACATTTTTAAAATTAAAGTGTCTCCAACTTTAATATATAATATTGTATAGATTTTTAATGTTTAATGGGTATATATATTTTTTATAAGAAATCTGACTTGATGTCTTTTTTAATGTTTAATGGTTTAAACCTTTTTTTTACTAGAATTCGTGGAAACTACCATTCCAACATTATAAATTTGAAATATATAAGTTGGCGGATAACAAAAATATCCGCAAAAACTGAGGTTAAAAAAAAGAAACTACCAAAAAAGAAAGGTCACATCAACTAAAAATAAAAACTCGAATAATAGTTACCCAAACCGATGATCAAAAACAACCCAAAACAAAGAAGCTAAGGCCACCATTATCAAGGGTTTCTTAAGGGTTTCTTAACTTATTTTATTATTAAAAATTTAAGAAACTCTTAAGAAATCCTATGAAAGTTTCTTATTTAAGAAACTCTTTGATGGATTTCTTAGCTTATTTTATTATTAAAATATATTTTTTAATTCACTTTTTCTCATATATAATCATTTAATAATATTTAAGAAACTCTAATAAGAACTCTCCAATAATGTTGCTCTAAGGTCAATGAAGAAATCTACTATTGTGATTGAGTGCAGTGGTAGAGAAAGGAAGACATTGGGGTGGAGTCTATGCCCATACTCAAAAAAAAATTGGTTACTTTTTTTAATATATTTTTCATTTTATGAATTATATATATATATATATATATATATATATATATATTTTTTAGTACGAAGGTATCACACATACTAAATATAATTCTAAATCCGACACTCATTGAGTGTACCTTTCAAATAAAAAACTTAGCTTCTAAACCGAAAAATAAGAATTTAAGTGTTAGAAGCGTGCCAAACCACAAAAGAAAAGCTTCGAAATTTTTAAATGCATCAAACACTTTATCCTTTGATGGCATCAAGGTGATCCATGTGTATTTTGACTTCTCATCAATAAATGTCACAAAGTATCTATGTCTATCCCTAGATATGCACGGCGAAGTCCATACATCGGAATGAACAAGATCAAAACAATTATCATAAATGATCGATGATGAGGGATAAACCGTTTTGCAATGTTTTCCTAATATGCAAGCTTCACAATCACTAAAATTGTCAAAGGATAATTGAGGTAACATAAGGTTCAAAGCACGAAAATGAGGGTGGCCAGCCCTTGCATGCCAAACAGAGGGTTTCAAGCCAATAGCCGAATTCGAAAAACCAACATTAGTGTTATAAAACTTAGAAAACATCTTAGAATCTTCAAGGATGTACAATCCGTCTTGGATTCTGCCTTCTCCGATCATGCTCCCAGTCTTAATGTCCTGAAACTGAACACCATTAGGACCAAAGATAACATAACAATTTAGATCATTTACCACTTTCCTAACCGATAACAAGTTTGAGGAGAAACCGGGCATAAAGAAGGCTTTCATTTTCTTGTTAAGTAAGCCTAAATTCCTTACACCACTAACCGATACCTTAGCCCCATTGGCAATTACCACACTCCTTAAAGCTGGTTCAATATCACTCATTAGCTCCATATCACTAATCATGTGGTGAGAAGCTCCCGAGTCAATGATAATCGGCTTAAATAAAGAGTGTGAGAAGAGACAAATACCAGAATCCCTTAGAGACTTAAGGGATTGAATGAGAGCTTCCAAGTCTGCCTTCTTAATCACCTCTCCTTGGGAAGAAGATGATGCAGCAATCCCTGGTTCTTGCTGTCCAGCCGAAGAGGATGAACCCGAAGAGAAAGGAGCTTGAGACGATTGATTTGGTTCATCCGACTTCTCTTGAGTGAGGTTAGCCCTTGTTTCTTTAAACTTGGCTGCCTTAAGATGTGGATGAAGGATCCAACACTTATCTTTGGCATGACCTTTCTTCTTACAATGCTCACATATTAGCCTCTTCTTCTCTTCGGTCTTAACTTGAGCTTTGTTGGCAATTATTAGACCCGAACTTCCCTTTCTTTCCAATAGACCAATAGACCCTTGTTCCTTCTGGATTTGAGCACACACTTCTTCAAGACTAGGGAGTGAATGAGTAGTAGCCGCAGTCCTCAAGATATGTTTAACAAGATCCATATAACACGAATTAAGGTTCATCATCAAGCCGAGAACTTTATCCTCTTCACTTCTACTCATAATTACCTTAGGCTCCAATGTCATTGGTCTAAGCATATCCATCTCAGCCCACAAAGATCTAAATCTACCAAAGTATTCTGTAAATTCCATGTCATCTTGGTAAAGACTACTCAATTCCTTCTTAACTTCAAAAACCCGAGTGAGACTTGAGATATTACCATATACTTTCTTCAATGAATCCCATAAGTCTTTAGCTGTCTCACAGTAGTAGTAGGCTTCTAATATGGGTTTGTCTAGTGATCCCAAGATGATAGACTTGACAGATTGATCCATGAGGAACCAATCATCATCCTCATCAAGCGCTTCCTCATCTTCCTCACTTGATGCGGACTTCTTTAGAGGTCTATCCTTGACTATATGACTCCAATAGCCTTTCTTTGTGCAAATGGTAGTCTTTGCAGCTCTAGCCCACAGCAAGTAATTTGGCCCTTTAAGCATAATAGGAACAACTTGTAGCTTACTTGGATCCATTTAAGAAGGAAAGATTACACCTTTGTGTGTCGGCTGAGAAATGATCCAAAGAGAGACTTGAAAGGTTGAAGCTTTCTTGAAATCACGAACAGGGGAGGCTAAGATTCTTCCCTTAAGAACACCAGAGAGCACGACTTCAAGAAGAGAGAAAAGACTTGACCTTTTCCTTTTAAAGTTTCCGGCGAGGCTTCACAAGAGAGATTTCGGGATTTCCTTGAGTTTGGAAGGGAAAAGCTTACTCTTTTGATGCTAAAGTTCACCAAAGATCCCAGCTTTTCTATATATAGGACTCAAAGGTAGCCTTTTTCTTCAAAACTTTTAGAAGAGCCGCAGGAAAGATGCGCTCCGGAGGCTGAATCCGAGCTTTTCACAGCGAGTTTTGAGTTTCAAGAGCTAGACAGTGGAGAAGAAAAACAGAGAGTGATGAAAAGAGATTAATGGAAGCATGGTGAGAGGATATCACTGCTCTGATACCATGTGGGTTTGAGTAACACACATTGCGAAAGCTAGAGAGAATAAGAGATTAGAGAGTTTTCAAGAG
>JAKUCM010008904.1:0-10004 GCA_023374145.1 Lepidium sativum | reverse complement strand
ACTACTCCACAATTATACACTAATAATTTAAATATTCTTTAAAAAGTTTGAAAAAGGATATGGGGAAAGTCACAAAAATAATGACTTGTCTACTTATTTACAAAACCGCCACTAAAAAAACTGCCAAAAAAAAACCTTTTAACTTCTTTCTCCTTTTTTTTCTTCTATTTTCGTAACTTCCATTTTCTTTCATGACGTTTTATTTTTCTTCTTCTGTTCCTCTTATCTTCTTCTTCTTCTCTTATTCTCCCACTACAAGAACACAAGTAAATTGTGATGGCGTTGTGCAATGCCAAACGACAATTGCAAAATTGCTACAAAATTGTGATACTCTTGCGATGAATATTCGCGCATTGCAAAAGTGTCGCAAAGATGCGAAAAATACTAACATCGCAAACATCTGACATATTTGTGATGTTTTTGCAACACTATTGCTACGTAATATTGGAGCTCGCAGTTTCGTAGCAAGTATGCGATGCTCATGCGAGAAACTTCTTATTTTTGACATCTTTACGATGCTTTTGCGATGTTTAAGAACAACATTGCATATACATAGTAAACTTTATTTTTTCCCTATAAATAGCCGTGTATAAGATTGACTTTTCACACCAAATCACAAGCATTAAGAGAGAGAAACATTTGAGGGAAAAAAATATTTGTCTATGTATAAAGTGTGGGAACAAGAAATATTTGAATATCGATATGGTGAAAAGACATGTATAAAATAGAGGATTTACTCCTAACTATTATGTCTGGTTTTCACATGGGGAATGCTATAATTTGGGTCGAGGAAGTAGTAGTACGGGTGTTGGTGTTGATGATCAACCTAATCATGATAATGCTAATTATAATTATGGCGGAAATATGTTTAAAAACTATAATCATCTACAAGGAAATAAGTATCATGATATGGTAACAGAAGTATATCATGGTAATATACATGATGTCATTGAAAATACTACTGAATAACCTAACACCGAAGTATAACGATTTTATGATATGGTAGATGCTGCAAATCAACCTATCTATGACAGATGTAGAGAATGTTTATCTAAAATGCCATTAACATCTAGGTTGATGTCTATTAAAAGTGTAGGAAACATAATTGATAGAAGTATGAATCAATTTGTTGATGTGCTTAAAGAGTATTTGCCAAAAGATAATAATTCTGCTGGAAGTTATTATGAAATGCAGAACGTAATTGCGGGTCTTGGATTACCATTAGAAAAGATTGATGTTTGCATTGACAATTACACGATTGTCTAGAAAGAGGATGATAAGTTGCATGAATGTCGATTTTGTGGGAAGCCAATATACCGAGCAACCAGTAGAAGGACGTGTGTCTCATACAAACATATGTGGTACTTGCCAACCACTGGTAGATTAAAACGATTCTATAAATTGGGGAAGACATCATCGAAAATGAGATGGCATGCAGAACATATATTAAAACGATGGCGAGATCATGCAAAGGCTTGGAAACATTTTCAAATAGTACATTTTGACTTTGCTAGAGATTCTAGCAAATCTAGGTTTATGCACTGATGGATATAACTTATTTGGTTTGTTCGGTAGACAATATTATTTTCGGCTTGTCATATTGACGTCATACAATCTTCCACCGGATATGTGCATGCAAAGCAAATTTTTGTGTATGACTATTCTAGTGTCAGGTCCTAGTCATCCTAAGCGTTCCCTCGATGTGTTCCTGCAACCTTTGATTCATGAGCTTAAACATTTATGGTTTATAAGTGTTTGCACATTTGATTACTCATAGCAACAAAATTTCAAGATGCATACAGTTTTATTAAGGATTATAAGTGACTTCCTGGCGTATGAAATGTTATATGGATGGACGACACATGGAAAGTTATCTTGTACATATTGTATGAGATGGTCTGATGCATTTCAATTAAAGCACGATAAGAAATCATGTTGGTTTGATTGTCATTGTCTGTTTCTTTGCATGCAACATTCTTACTAAAGGAACAAGAAATTGTTCAAGAAGAATAAGGTTGTGCGTGTTCCTCCCCCAACACACATGTCAAGTAAGGATATGTTGGAGCAAATTGATTATTATGGAGCTCAAGAAACATGTAAATGTGGGGGTAATTGGCACACTCCAGCAAACATGCCTCACGGATATGGTGATTCTCACAACGGCCACACAAGAGTATATTTTGGGAACTCCCTTATTGGAAAGATCTCTTACTGCGATACAATCTTGATTCGATGCACATCGTTAAAAACTTTTTCAATAACACTATGAAAACGATTTTAAATGTGCAGGGAAAGAGTAAAGACAATTTCAAAGCAAGGTTGGACTTAGCCGAAATATGTGCAAGACTCGAATTGCATACAAGGGATGTCAAACAACCGATTTTAATATTTTGGTTGTCCGGAGAAGCTAAACATACATTGTTTAATTGGATTTCTTCGGATGTATAGTTTTCTGATGGTTACGTGTCCAAATTCTCAAGATGTATAGAGCACATGAAAAAATATCGTGTATGAAGAGTCATGATTGTCATGTATTCATGCAGTGAGTACTTCCTTTTGTATTACTTGAGCTATTATCGACAATTGTCCACAAATCAATTGCAGGTAAATTTTTATATAGTTTATATTTTCTCATTCTATTATTTTTAAAATTAAGTAAATTATATAGTAAATATAAACTTCCTAGGGATCAGAGCATTTTTCAGGGATCTATATACACGAACACTAACAGTGGATGGAATAGCCCAATTAGAAACTAGCATTCCAGTTTTGCTCTGTAACTTAGAAAAAATATTTCCTCCTGCATTTTTTGACGTGAAGGAACATCTTCCAATTCACCTGCCACATGAAGCAGCTCTTGGTGGCCCCATTCAATTTTGAAGGATGTACCCTTTTGAGCGATTCATGAGACATCTAAAAAGAAAGGTAAGAAAATCAAGCAAAGGTGGAAGGAATGATCGTTGTAGGAAGTCTAATAGAGAAAACTTATCACTTCACATCATATTGCTTTAGCCAACTGTCAAAACCAAAAGAACCCAAGTAGGACGATATGATGATGGAGGGAGTGCACCGTAATATGCCATTGCAGTTCCTGAAATCTTCAGTCAAGTCGGAAGACTTGGTGGAAAATAAGAGGAACAATACTCGGAAACTCACACATATTCTCGTGCAGCTCACAATTAATTATTATGAAATTGTGAACATTTAGTGTCATTTGAGAAGTATATATATAACCGACAGACAGATACGAAAAGTCTTCCCTAATTTGCCAGAAAAAGAATATGACATGTATAAAGAACGTTATATTGATGGCTGGTAAAATTACTATATATGTAAGATTACATATTAATTATGTATATTTTTTGAAATTAAATTACAACACATATATAATGTTTATATATATATATATTCGCAGGTGAAGAATGGATGTGCAGATAAACAGAAGAAGAAGAAGACACTGCTGAGGAAGAAAACACTAATGAAGAAAAGACATTAATTTAAGTTGTTGAAGTATTTACATTAATTACATGTATGTAAGTTTTTAAGACATTAATTAAGTTGTTCATGACATTGTAGCTCTCAAGTATCAATCCTAAACTTATTATAAGTCTTTTCATATTCCTTTTTAAGTTTTTTTAAAAGAAATTAGGCATTGCGACATCATGACCACATACATCGCAAAAATATCACAAGTATGCGACATCTTTGTGATGTATGTGGTCATGTTGTTGCAAAATATTGCAGGTAGTAAAACTGAAATCATTAAACCCCAACATTTCCCAAACAAAATACCGTATAATATATGAATATATGAAAGTGAAAATTCATGGAAACCGATGATATATCGATAATCAATAATCAATCATATTTAGTACGTTGTAGCTCTCCAGATTAATCCTGAACTTATTCTAACTCTTTTCACATTCCTTTCTAATCTTAAAAAAAAAAGAAATTAGGCATTTTGACAACTTTTCGATGTATATAGTAAAACCGAAACCAAAACCCTACTTCCCTCGCAGGGGCGTCGCACGTTTGCGAGGAATTTGTGATGCCCCTCTAAATATATATTAATGCACCGTTTATCTTTTCTTTCTCTTCTCTTCTTCTCCAATACATTTCTTCTCCTCTTATTTTCTTCTTCGCCACTCCATTCTTCTTCTTATTTTCTCCTCTTCTTCGACACGACATTTCTCTTCTCTTCTCTTCTTCTTCGCCACCGTCCCGCGCCACCACCACCTCTATCAGTTTCCGCCGCGCCAGGTATGTCTTTATCTCCTCTCTTCTCTTAATTGCAAACCTGTGAAATCAATCATTGATTCTCCATTTCCGCGTACTTCCACCTCTCTCCACCACCGGCGACTTCTTTTCACGGAGGCTAAGCTCGTCCTCATCTCAATGTAAGTGACTTTCTTCAATTTGGGCTTGAAATATAGATTTAGGCTTGAATTAGTTAGATTTAGGATTGTAATGTAGATCTAGAATCTCATAATGTCGATCTAGATTTTTAACAATGGTAATTTTGAATTTACTAAATGTTTTTTGGATTAAAAAAACGTTTCCAAAATTTAGAATTTTTTTATAAAACGTTTTAGGAAATTTTAAACAATTTTATTAATATTTTTTAATTTTAAAACATTATTATAACATTTTTTTTATTTACAAAATGTTTTTCTGTATTACAAATGCTTTTCTGTTTTAAAAAAATATTTTTAGTAATTACAAAAAAAAATTAATGATTTCGAAAACGTTTTTGAAAGTTTTAAGCAAATATTTTCCTAATCTCCATCCCAACCGTCCGCCGAGAACTTTGTGATATGTTTTTAAACTTCTAAATTAATTAATTTATACAATACATTTATTATTATCAATTTAAGTTTTTTATTTATTTAAAATATGTAGGTTCAATGACGATGGCATATTGGCGACAACAATTGGGGAAATCTTTGAACGATATTTCCAAGAACGGCACGCTAATTTTACCCATACCCCGCTCCACATCGTCCATAGATGGTTTCAAGCGTTTGGGGTGAATTTTTTTGGTTAATTTTATTTTATTAATGGTTTTTTTTATCTAAGGATTATTATCGTAACTTAATCACTTTTTTGTAGCAACGCTTCCAATGAGAGTCTTCCATTACAGTGCAAGTCCGAAAAGAGTTTAAGGCGGTTTTAAGGAGATAGATGGGCGATCAAGTTGGACGTTGGAAGGGTAAATGGAAGAAGAAGAAGAAGAAGAAGGGCAACGAAGAAATTCCCCAATGGTTTAAAGAATCGGTCTCAGAAGGTTTTATTCGTTATTGGGAAGATCTGAAGTCGCAGAAGAAGAGCACTAGTTGTCGGGCGGCTCGGTTGTCTGATCCTGATGGTAGTAGTCCGCACAAATATTACTCGGGACAGACATCGTTTAAAGCCCTAATCCGCAAGCAGGTAAGTATTTCAAAATTAATTTTTTACAAAATTTAATACATTATATAACATTTTATTCAAATAATATACGTTTGCAATATTTTCAGCAAGTGGTATCAGAGGATACTCACCTGATGTTTTGAACACTCTTTACCTCACCAAAAGGAACAAGGATGAGGTTTTTATTTAGGATTATGGAGATGACACCTCTGCATCAAGTGGATTATCTACTGCACAAAAGAACCAAATATATGCAGATGTAAGATTTTTTATAATTCTTTCTTTTATTTTTAGTGTATATTAAGTTAACGAACGTTTAAATATATTTCTTTTTCTAGATCGCTCCCCGTAAAAAAATGGAGGCTGTTTGGAACATGTTCACTAGGATCAAGGATTGAGCAGTGTATATAGCCGCAAGGATTCTCTTAATCCTCGAGAGCTTTTGATGATCTGAGGATTGTCAGTCGCAAGAGTTAGATTGGACAAACAGTGAGCTACCTAAAAAGCAAAGAATAAAATATCGACATATGATCGATTGTGGTGTATCATGTTGAAAAAGGACCCAAAGTTAGCTGATGTGTTTGAGGAGATAAACGTTGAAGATGCAGCTTTCATCTTGGTGAACTTGGACCAATCAAATGATTTTAGATTTTTTTAAAAATTTGTAAAATATTATTAATTTTCTTTTATTATTCGAATTATATTTTATTTTAATTTTGATAATATTTTTTTTATAAAATGTATATATATATATATGCTCCGTCTCAGAGATGTCGCATGGGTCATCTCGCAAAGACTTCGTATGATAAAAACGTCGCAGAAGTATGAGATATCGGTGTTGTTTGGGTCTCGGCCTATGATGTTTTCTCTGCACGAGTTTGCGGAATTAACGCAGCTTAATTGTGGTACCTTCGATGTGTCTTCTAAAGAGATCTTTGGGAATAAATGGGTTAAGGGGTTGGTGAAGGCCCTACATGGGTAGAGTTGAAAGAGGTGTTGGGGAGATGTAGAGGGTGGTCTTTCGAGAAGAGGAAGATGGTTGGCTTGCTAGTGGTTTTGCATGTTGGGATTTATTGTTGACACGTAAATAGTAGGATTCCTTCTAGTTCTACTAAGTTGGTTTCAGATTTTGAGAAGTTCAAGAGGCATCCATGAGGAAGAGTAGCGTTTCAGGAACTCATGGAATCGATCAAAAGTGCATCCTACAAAAAGGGCACTTACACTCTACATGGGTTTTTTCACTCAATTCTCATATGGGCATTTGAGTCTATCCCCATATTAGCTAAAATATTTGGGGATCAAAGAGAATGTGACGTTCCCATTCTACGATGGAGACCAATCAAGGAACAAGCCACTGAAACCGAAGAAATTGTGAAGTTAGAGCAACAAAACACACATGATGGAAAGGTAAATTGCTTTCATAGTAGAGTTCAATTTAGTATAGTAGAGTTTGTATATATGTAGTAGAGTTCATGTACTAGTAGAGTTTATTTTAGAGTAATAGAGTTCAATTTTGTATAGTAGAGTTTATTTATGTGTAGTAGAGTTTATTTATGTGTAATAGTTCATTTTAGTAGAGTTGATTGCTAGTTTAGTAGAGTTAATTTATGTTTAATAAAGATGCATCTTCTCGTCTACCAGGTACCTCTAAAACAGCTAACTACAAAGCCTTCCAAGATAATGCCTCTTCGGCTAGACGATATTGTAGATCCGAAAGTGGACACCATGCTTGGAGACATACTTGTATTCAATCTAGATGAATCTGTCTGGAACATAAGTAATAAGAGGAAGACATATGCTTATGTCGAGGAGAGGATGAACAAGTGTAGTGGTCATTCAAATGAGGCGGTAAAGAAAGTGAAAGAGAAGAAAAAACAGAAGGAGGTGGTCAAACATATTAGTCGAGTCCATTTACTCTAGAAGACACTTATTCTAGAAGCAAAGGAGAAAGGGTTTTAGGGCAACATAGCCGTTTGGAAAAAAGAAAAAATAAATTGTCCCAAGATATGGTTCCAATTTTTTTTTTCCTTTTTCTTATTTTCCCTTTGCCTTTTCTCTCTTGTATCACCTTCTATATAAACACTCATTGTAAGATGTTTTCGTAAGTAAGAAGAAGAGAAGAGTCTTCTCTAATATTCTCCCTTAATTCTCTCTTTATTTTCCGCAAGTATAGTTAATCTTTCGTGTTAATTCTAACATGGTAGAGCAATGATTCTCGGCCATTCTCTTCTTCTTTAATCTCTTAATCTTCTCAGGTTTCTCTTATCTTGTTTGACTTTTTGCAAAGCAAGAACTCCAAAAATAGAGGAAAATATTTCCAAGTATTCTCTACAAAGGTACGATCTTTCCTCAAGTTTCAAGCTTACGGATCTTTTGATTCTCAGGGATAAGGTGTGAAGAAGTTTTGTTCGTATAAGCAATGTATTTCACCCAAGCTACGTTTCCTATGGTCTCTGTGACACTCAATGTTGTCAATTATCTACTTTGGGCTCAAAGATTGAAGACCACACTTTGCATAAGAAGGGGTTTTTGGAGCCACGTTGTAAGGGAAAGACCTCCAAGGGAATCTCTTTATAGTGACGTGGACAAGGATGATCTTCTTGATGAGAATGTTGAAGGGTTTCAACTGGACCAAGCTGTCAAGTCTATCATCAAAAGCTCTCTAGATCCGCAAATCCTTGAGGCTTACTCATATTGTGAGACGGCTAAGGAGTTGTGGGACACCTTAAATAAGGTCTATGAGAATGTCTCAAATCTCACAAGGGTTTCCGAAGTGAAGAAGACTCTAGTCAACCTCTCTCAAGAGGAAATGGAGTTCACCGAATATTTTGGGAAGTTTAGATCTTTGTGGGCAGAACTTGACATGTTAAGGCCATTCTCCGTAGATCTGAAGGTAATTAGGGAAAGGAACGAAGAGGATAAGGTCTTCAGCCTCTTGATGAATCTTAATCCGGATTACAAGGACCTTGTGAAGCACATCCTTAGGTCAGCCGCAAGCTCCAGATCCCTTCCTATTCTTGAAGATGTGTGCTCCCCAAATCCAAAAAGAGCAAGAATCCATTGAGTTGTTTAAAGGAAAAGGAAGCTCGGGTCTCGTTACCGCAAATAAGGCCCAAGGGAAGTTTGAGGAGAGGAAAAAGCCCGTTTGTGACTACTGCAAGAAGAAAGGCCATTCCAAGGAGAAATGTTGGGTGCTTTATCCACACCTCAAGCCATCAAGGTTCAAGGATCCCAAGACTAACTTGTCTCACGAAATCTCGGTGGATCATGGGCATATGCTTGGCACGCCTTCAGCCCCTTCCAAGGATCAAGAGCACTTGACCGTAGCCTCACCTTCGTTCAATAGAGTCATAAAGAGATCTGACGTTGAATCCTTAATCAACTCTCTTAAATCTTCAAGGGATTATGGTATCTGCTATTACACTCGAACTCTCTTTAAACCTTTGGTTAATAACTCTGGAATCTCTCATCATATGATTAGTGATAAGGGGTTAGTTAGTAACATAGAACCAGCTGTGGAAAGTGTTGTGATAGCAAATTGAAATAGGATATCAGTTAGTGGAGTAGGGAATCTAGATCTATTTGATAAGAAATCTAGGGCCTTCTATTTACCGTCTCCTCGAATCTGTTATCGGTTAAGAGGGCTGTTTTAGACTTAAAAAATTTTTATGCTATCTTCGGACCTAGCGATGTGAAATTTCAGGATATTGATACCGGACGCTTGCTTGGACAAGGGAAAGTGCAAAATGGACTTTATATTATTGAAGATCATAAGTTCTTATCTTGGAATAGTCGAACTAGTTCAGTTGTGTCTAATTCGGCTGTTGGAAGCCTTAGTAATCGTGTTTGGCATGCTAGAGTTAGTCATCCTCATTTTGGTGCTATGAAACTTATGTTGCCTAATCATTCGTTTAAAAATATTGATTGTGAAGCTTGCATTTTAGGAAAACATTGCAAATCGATTTATCCATTATCTTCTACTATCTATGAAAATTGTTTTGATCTTGTGCATTCGGATGTTTGGACTTCTCCTTGTGCCTCTAGAGATCACCATAAATACTTTGTCACATTCATAGATGAAAAGTCGAAATATACATGAATAACCCTTATGCCATCAAAAGATAGAGTCTTTGATGCCTTTAAAAATTTTGAGGCTTCTCTCTCTTATCACTTTAACTCAAAATCGAAGGTACTTAGGACATATAATGGAGGTGAATACATGAGTAAAACCTTCCAAGAGCATCTAACCAAACAAGGGATCTTACACCAAACAAGTTGCCCTTATAACCCACAACAAAACGGGGTTGCGGAGAGGAAAAATCGTCACATGATGGAAGTTACAAGATCCATTATGTTTCATATGAATGTCCCTAAAAGTTTTGGGGGGATGCAGTCATGACAGCATGTTATCTCATTAACCGGACACCAACAAAAATTCTCCAAGATGTGTCTCCACACAAGGTATTAAACAAAACCGAACCTCCACTGAATCACTTACGTATCTTTGCTTGTGTATGTTTTGTCTTAGTGCCCGGAGAGTTTAGGAACAAACTTGAAGCCAAGAGCAAGAAGTGCATGTTCTTAGGTTATCATCCACC
>JAKUCM010008903.1:0-22169 GCA_023374145.1 Lepidium sativum | reverse complement strand
ACTTTTTTGCTTGAAACATTGATCAGTCTGATTAGAATCGCATAACTTTGTTGAGTAGTCAAGCTTGCATTAGTTACTAAGGGGTATTAGTCTTCAGTGCAATGTGTTTGTCCTGCGCTTATATATTATTATCATCCTCAGTGTATCTGATGCATAAACTTTGTTGTGTTTTACTTTTTTCTTGACAGGCGGTGTTGCAGAAACGCCTTGTCCATATAAATGCATTTCGGATAGATACCACATGCCACACTGTTATACAACACTTGAAGAATTAATATACACATTTGGTGGACCCTGGTTGTTTGGTATTCTTTTAGTAGTTGTGCTCCTCCTACTAGCACTTGTTTTCAGCGTCGCCCGAATGAAATTTGTTAGTGGTGACGAGTTACATGGGGCTGCCCCAACCCATCATGGCTCTCAGATTGATCACTCATTTCCGTTCCTCGAGTCATTGAATGAGGTTTGCTTAGTCTTTATCTTTTATCTGATTCTGGATGATAGCTTTTCAAGGGAGATCTCATGTCAATGGAATATAACAATAAATTACTCAGTTTGATTGTTGCTATTAGATGGTCCCTTATATTGACAAATAATAATGAAATAGGTCGTCATAAGTCGTGTGAAAGAAAAAAAAAATTGGGAGATAGTCCTACATACATGGTTATGATCCTATGGTTGCTATCTTGATTCAGTAGATTACATTTGCTAAGGTGCTCCTTCTATATTTAGTATCTCCGTTGCAACATTAATCTTTGTGTTTAATCATCAGGTGATGGAGACCAGCAGAGTGGAAGAATCACAGGGCCACATGCATAGGATCTATTTTCTAGGTCCTAATACTTTCAGTGAACCTTGGCATCTTTCTCATCCACCTCCGGAGGAAATAAAAGAGATTGTGTAAGTTAGTTTTTAGTTGTTTACCTTTGGGGGATAATAAGTTCATTCCTGAAAGCAGTTTTGGAAATAACCTTAGCTTTGGTCTTTCTTAATTTGAATTTTTTCTAGGTATGAGGCTGCCTTTAATGAGTTTGTTGATGAAATCAATGCTATAGCTGCATACCAGTGGTGGGAAGGTGCTATTTACATCACGCTTTCAATTCTTGTATATCCTCTTGCATGGTCATGGCAGCAATCACGCCGGAGGCTGAAATTTCAGAAACTCCGGGACTTTGTTCGATCAGAATATGATCATTCTTGTCTACGCTCTTGTCGTTCAAGGGCATTATATGAGGGGCTAAAGGTATGTATCTATCTATTGAGCGATTCACTCTACTGACTACCTTTAGAATATTGTAAATACTTAGCAAGAAAGAGAAAGGCCAATAGTAGTTTTGTGAGAATTGGAGCCTATTGATTTCAGAAAAAGGTTCCATTTCTCAAAAAGAAAGAAAGAAGAGTGTAATATAAGTATCATGGGAATTTATGATGTGCATGTGCAGGTAGCTGCTACTCCTGATTTGATGTTAGCTCATCTAGATTTCTTCCTTGGTGGAGATGAAAAGAGAAGTGATCTTCCACCTCCGGTACATCAAAGATTTCCTATGCCTTTAATATTTGGAGGTGACGGAAGTTACATGTCTTATTACTCACTCCAAAGTGATGATATTTTGACTAGTCTTTTGAGCCAGGTCGGTTTGTTATTTCATATAGACTGATCTATGTAGCGTGGTCTTTTACCTGTTTCATATGTATGGACTACTCTCAATGACTGCAAAATCATAATGAGTTTATCTTCTTTTATAATAGGTGATCCCACCAACCACTTGGTACCGCTTTGTCGCTGGTCTGAACGCTCAGTTGCGTCTGGTTCAGCAAGGGAAACTAAGGTCCACGTTTCGCTCAGTTATGAGATGGATTGAAACCCATGGAAACCCTGCTTTAAAAAGACATGGTGTACGTGTAGACCTAGCTAGATTTCAGGCACCGTCTACGTCATCTTGCCAGTATGGAATCCTTGTTCACACTATTGTAGATGAAGTAGAATCAACAGGAAATTTTCATGAAACAGAACAGCCATACGGAAGAGTAAGAAAAAAGTTAACTTGAATTCTCTCTGCTGTTTATTAAACATTACTGTAAAAGATGCAGACTTTCTTTGAGTGTTGAATATGCAGGGGGACACAAGCTGACAACTTCTCTGATGATTTGAGGGAGAATATGCATCTCATACAACCTCTAAGGAGTGCAATTAACCATGCGAGGCATCAAGACTCTGGAGAAATTATAGACATCAGTAGCTTACAATTTCTCAAAGAGGAAAAAGATGTCCTTTCACTCGTCTCCTTCTTGATTCACAACACAAAACCTGTTGGCCATCAGGTAAAATCCTCCCGGTGACTTAATATTTGCTTCAAACATTTTTTTCCTGACATAATTTTCCGGGGTGTTGACAGGATCTGGTTGGTTTGGTTATCTCGGTGCTACTCCTAGGAGATCTAACTCTAATGTTACTCACGCTGCTCCAACTCTACTCAATATGTTTGCTGGATGTTTTTCTAGCTTTGTTTATTTTACCTCTCAGCATCATTTTCCCATTCCCTGCTGGAGTCAGTGCCCTCTTTAGCCATGGACCAAGGCGCTCTGCAGGTCGTACACGGGTTTATGCATTGTGGAACATCACATCCTTGGTCAATATCGTAAGTATCTCTCTCTTTATGCATATAATACATTCTAAAATTTTGCCTTCTCTGGTTTCTGCAACTTTCTGTTGCATAAATAAGATTCCTTTTGTGCCTGGTGGGATTTTATAGGTCGTTGCGTTTTTGTGTGGATATGTTCACTATCATGGCTCATCATCTGGGAAAAAGATTCCATATCTCCAGCCATGGAACATTAGCATGTGAGAGAAGAAAACAACTTCACTATAAGTTGAAAGCATATGATACATTCCTTCTTGCATCATCAACTAATTTGTATGTATGTTTCAGGGACGAGAACGAATGGTGGATATTCCCAGTTGCTTCGTTTCTGTGCAAAGTCTTGCAATCCCAACTTGTAAACTGGCACGTTGCTAACCTTGAGATACAAGATTACTCATTATACAGTGATGACTCCGAGCTGTTCTGGCAGTCGTGAGATACAAAACCAAACCATAATTTACACAAAACAAGGTGGAGGAAGCTCGTTTTTAAGAAAGGCGTCTTCTGGTTTGTGCACAAGCTGATTCAAAGATTTTTCAGGTGAAAATATAGCTAACTCTTAGGATAATAGGAAAAAGGAAAGAATAATCCTGAAAGATTGGGAGCACAAAAAGCACACGCTTTTATTTCATTCCCACGCAAAGGTCCATCTTGTGTTCTTTTTGGTAACATTGATGGATCTATAAGATGATTTGGACTGGAATGTTTGTTTTGCAAGTTATAAATGATGTACTGTCTTCACTACAAAGATTGTCTTCTATTGGTTTGGTGATTGAGTGAGTGCACTCTTGTTGTCTCTCTTCTTACGTTAATCCACTTATAACGCAACACATGGTTCAAGATAAATATGTCATGAACTTAGATATTGCGGAGAAATGGTCAGTCCAGGTTCCTAAAGTATCAGGCCGAGCTCAAAAGGGCCAGCCTATAATAAACACCCTATTCAAAAGCGGATTTGAATTTGGTTCCATATACGAGCTTGTGGTGGTGAGTTATGAAGTTGAAAGTTTTGAAGAGTAGACTATGTGAGACTTGACAATTAAAGTCAACTATGTTCTCTTTATCTCAACTAATTATAAAGATTACAGATGCTGGAACAAGAATCGGATCTGAGGATGAATCTCTCCAGCAAAACACCAAGAAGCTGCACATGAAAGACCACCCACAAAGAACATCAATGCACATTCTTGTTTCGACTAAATAGATATTTTACATAATAAGCAGATAACTATACCTCCTTTGTGGATAAGAGTTAAGAGTACCTGACAGATTCACTCTTTGTTTAGAATCTTGGGGACTTTTAAATATGCCTCCTCAAAGCTTGGAATGGAAGCTCTAATACCTTCCCTGTTTGAGGAATGTCAAAAGTCTCAACTTTAGTATGGCTTTCATCATATAACCGGAATCATTCCTTTTATTATCTCAGATGGAGAATACTGAATGAATATCAAACCTATTCTCAAATGTTTCAGGAGCATCCTCTCGCAAATTTCCACCATCCATATCTACAAGTTTTCATCGATCAAGTAGAGATCAGGATACTAATATAAGCAGTTTAAGTTCTTGGTTGCCAAAATGCATAAAGGTTGATAAAACCATATGGCTCCTACGATGTTATCAAAAAAATGTGTTTAGATTACAAAGACCTACAACTATAGGCCAAATCTCCAATCAAATTTGGCCTATAAAGATCTGTCACATGAATCTACCTTGAAACAGAAACAAGTTCATGATATGCGAGAAAGGATACAAGAAGTCTTACTTACAACTATTTCTACCATTGATCCAGACAAATCCAACCGGTGGCTCTTATTTATTATAGTGACAAGTTATTTATACACCAACTCTATGAGATGAAGCTGAGTAATCTACTTTTTTTGCATAGTTTTTCACTTTTACACTAGTGTTTTATATGGGTAATCAAAGACATATAATTAAAGAAGAATGTTGTGTAACTGATGAAAGTCTGATTCTGACCTGCTCGAATTGCTGGCTCTACACTGTTTACATCAACTTGTTGAAGCTGACCAAACCTGCATTTGTCACCAATGAACAACATTTTGGTTCTACTTTTATTTTTATAGAGACAATATAAACAACCAAAAAAGCACAAGACGAAATTATAGACGAGGTAGAAAAATTACCAGTCGATGACTCGACGAATCTTACTTTCACATTCCTCTATCTGATAAAAAAAAAGAAGAAGAAGAAATCAATGGAAAGAATAGGAACAATGTGAGAACTCTAAACGAAGAGAAAGACTAAATAGGATACTTCAGCCGGTGTTAGAGAGATTCGAGCTGTCTCAGCCAAACGGGATACATCAGGAGGCTGAAGAGCGGAGGAATTTGTTTCAGACGAGTAACTTCGAGCTATTCGCTGGATTTTTCTACTATGTCTTTGAAAAAGAATGAGACTTGAAGGAGAAGAAGCAGAAGAATAAGAAGTTGAAGATTGGATTTTGATCCTGCTCGATGAGGTGAAGCAACGATTCGGAGATGCAGAAATAACAGCAAACAAAGCTCTTGTCGCCATGGCTAAAGTTGAAACCTTTCGATTTCTCTCGAGTCCGGTGATGGATAGAATTGAATAATATAACCGGTCCAAACTAAAGCTGTGTTGCTTCTAAGGACAAACTAAACCGGTTTTAACCGGTCCAGACACAATTTGTTCTATTTCGAATCACTTGCAAAATGAAAATTCGATGGATTTGTTATAAGAACTAGACAAACTCTTTTGTTTTGGTTAAACTATATTATTACAACAAAATCAAAATGTTGAAGAACGAACCGAACATACATTGAGTCGCAGTTTTTGTTTACTTTTTGCAATCAGTTCTCAAATTAGTAGATAGATGGTAACAATTTATATTGATATGATGTGAAATACAGAGTGAATGTCATACAAAAACCCAAAGCCAGACACAAACATAGATTCGAGCTCGTGATTTAGCTTCAAACCGGCGCTAACATTCTTCCAGAAAAGCACGACCAAGATTAGTTGCTAGAGCAAGTCTCACAGAACCCACAGCTTGGGCAGGCAAGTCACATTCTATGAAGCCTGGTCTTAACCTCGCTAGTGATAGTTCTTGTAATTTGTTCAACATTAGGTTGGTCTGTGTTACATTTAACAACGAACGTTCTGGCCAATTCAACAGCTTCAACTGTACAAAGAAAAACTCTTTTAGTTGCGCATTCTCATAGTTGTGGAATTTAAAGGAAAAAAGGAAAGAAGATTTGCTTCTTTACTGAATCATGCAGAAGAGGAAGCCAGAAGCGTTGAGGAGTCGAAGGGCTCTTCATTAGCTGCAGTGATTAAAAAGGTTAAGGCAATGGTTAACTTCAAATGTTCAGTGGAAAGAAAATGGATCAGAAAGATGTTGTATTACACACCGATACAAGTCTCTCCACGGCTTCATTAGCCGCATCTATAGTTTTTCCATCATGCACTAGCTTCAGTGATCTCTTGAAATCTCTATACCTGGAAAATACGGCGTTGGTAATAATAATGTTGAGACAGAGTTTTACAGAAACAAATAATTAGCAAAGGGAGAGAGAGGTGATAAATACTTGTGAAGAAAATCAAGACCACCAGAGATCTGCGATTCAGAACCCAACAACTCGACCAGGCCTTCCCATTGCTGCATGTGAAGAGTATAAAATGAAACAATGCCCCATCTAGTGCAGATAGAAACAATAAGATTTTACAAATTCAATTTTATTTGAGAATAGTTCAGGGAATACTTACCTTGAGACTCTCTTCAGACAATGACTTTCCAACAGAATCAAAAAGCTGTTGAGAAATTACGTTGAGACAATGTTCGTCACGGGCTTGTTGGAGCCAGAAAATCCCAGAGCCTTTCCTCCCATGTTTCCAATGATGCACTCCAGAAATCTGAACCGCATACACTTACTTCAGATGAATAGGCCTTTTTCTTTCTTTTTTTCTGCCATTTTCTGAGAGTTGAAAACAAAAATGTAGAAAAGTGCCTCAATAAATCAAATACCTTCATAAGTTTAGCGCTGACATTACTAAGTTCATATAAACGGGTGATCTCTAGGCTCTGCAACAGGAGAAATACAAGTATCGAGTGAAGGCTTATCAAGATACTATAATTCCAAAGAATAAAACTGAAGGAGAAACCTTAATAAGCAACTGATTGTCTTGAACAGGCTGCCTGTAGAACAACAACTCTAATAAACCTAATCCCTGTTTCTCACACGACGCTAGATAAATGGGAGCAATCTGCAAAAATTTAAACCCAAAGAGGAAGAATTCAATATACCAAGAAGTTTCAACTTTATAAGTAAACGTGTAATCCCAATAAGAAAGGTAACGATTTGATTTACAGGAAAGTTACCTGCCAAGTCAAACCATGAGAAGAAAGAACTTGAGCATAAACAATTCTATAAAGCTCTTCCATGTTGATCCCACCCAAATTTTGCCGCTCCTCATGTACAAGAACATCTCTTTCATCGCTTCCAGCTGTCAATAGTTCCATGGCATGTGCAACCATCCTACCAACAAACACAAAATAGTCTCATTCTGTTTCATATATACAGATGTGTCTCAAAGGAATTGAGAAACAAGAAATTAAAACTGCCTGCCTACCAGGAGCCAAACTCTTTGGAACACTCTGCCAGAACAACCTGCATCATTCAATTACACCATACAAGATTACAGAGTGACAAAGATCTGGCACAGTTACACCTTCGATTTGTTTTAATGTGCATAACAGACCTCAGTATTTTCTCCCAGAATTCCAATAAGCAGTCTCAGAAGCTTATGTGAAGTGTTGACTGACTTTGACTGAGCACATTTTTCCGCTAGGTTATGCATGCCATCTAATCCCTGCAACGCGAAATGCGATTAATTGGATTTTCAGGTTTCTTATTTGAACAATAGCGGTTGAGTATAAAATAATAACCTGGCTCAAATTTAAATAGACAAACAGCGGGTATAGCAATTCACCTTCGTGAATGGCCTGAGATAAAGAAGATGTGAAACAAAAAGTTCCATCCAGTTACATGTTGCAGCTGTAAGGCATTCAGCGTTTCCCATCATGATCTTTAACATATTTCTCAAGCCCTCACGGGTCTGATGGTGAGCACATTGAACCCAGAAGGCACTGCACTCTAGCTTAGATATCTGAGACTGCCACTTTTCCCGAGTCTGGCAAAAAGGGCAGAATGAGTCTGGACATATAAAATACACTAGAAAGAAAAAGAATGATACATCTTTCTAACAAACCTTCGTAAAATCGGGCTTTGCTGCAAAGCATTCACCAAACTTCCCAGCCTCTATTTTTGGACGCATCCGTGGCATTTTTGAAATAAGAACAGCGACAGCTTCTACCAGCCCATTTTCTGTCTACTTCATCAAATTTGTATTACATTACGACTAGTCAGGAATTTTGAGCATTTACACAAATACTAGCACAGATATAGTCACTCCAAATTACATGAATGTCAAAAATGAACTACTTCATCCTTACAAACCTCACGACTTCCTAGCTGGTCTAGTTGATAAGAGCCATGTAAGTGTAACAACTTCACCTGTAAATAAAAGTATGAGTAGGGCATTTCTCAAAGTACAAATTTTCACGATCATATTAAAAAAAAAGAACCCACTATTCCCCAGAAAAATACTAACCACTATTTCTAGCCAACCAACTGATAAAGCGGATGACATAACTCCCCAGTATCTTGGATCATCCTCGATGGCCTGCAAAGGAATATAAGCGCAGTAAGACAATTCAGTTCCTCAACCACTTTTTTTTCTCAGCAAACTACCAATTTTGCAGTCGACTTCTTAAAGAAAACTACCATATAAGTTTCTAGAAATATAATATAATGGATGTGACAAGACCTGAAGGCCAACGAGTTCCTTTTGGAAACCTTCGAGCTTTGAATAGATAGTTGGATGTGAGCTTGAAAGGAGTATATCATAGTCCTGCCATGATATAAATGATAAGTAAAAAGTTCTATAAGGTGGAAAATTAGGATAACTTAAGTATTAGAGGAAGAAACTATTTACACATAGCCAATCAATAAGCCGTTCTGGCAACCAAGACAGACATGTCTTGTCTGCATAAAATAATTCCATCAACTCCCACGCAGCCTTTAAAGAAGTTGGTTCCTCTGCAATCTGCATTAACGAAAAATTTCCATTTACAAAAGCTCCTACACTCAAACCTATAAGAAAGAAAAGCTTGTTTTCTATGCTATCACATGTTGAACCAGAAAGACCTACGTACCTTTATAACTGATTTTGGGTCTTCTATCAAAGGAGTGGGGGAGGATATTTTATTACTAAGGAGGGATTTTATATCCCTGCTGTATTCCATTACGTATTCCCACCTGATTACCATGCATTATGACAATCCAGAATGCTCAAACACGCTTTGAAGTGTAGTAACCAGAATAAAATTTCAATTGACAAACCAAAACGATAAGTTCAGCATTGAGTATAAAAAAACTGATAAATTTGCCAACAAATGAGATACAAGCAGTTACCAAAAGAATTTTTTTTTAATGCAGAAAGTTATAATCAATTATGAAGTAGAACTCAGAAAACTAATTTATCTTCCAGGCGTGGAAGTTCAACTGGTATAATTCCCTGGTTAAGGAGATGCTACTTGTAGAAACCAGCAAGAGAAAAAGAAATTCTAATGTCCTCACCACGCATTCTGATACAAAGAAAGACTCATATCCATCTTACACATACTGGACATTGAGTTTCTTCTGCTCTGCAAAAGCGCAAACGGAGAAACCGATCCATAGACAATTCTTCGCCTCTGTGCGTCGCTAATTTCGCCATCCTCGCCGCTAAGTCTTACGTTTACCACCTTACCACCAACTTCTCCATCATACTTGTGTGACTCCGGATTCTGTATAACGGTGACGCGTAGGTTGTTCCCGCAACCCCAGGAGATGGAGAGCCTATGAACTGGAGACTTCAGGCCGTGGCGAAGAGGATATAACACCGGAGCTTTTTCCTTCGCCGAAAATGGAACTAATTCTCCACCGCCGGATTCAGAAGCTAAGCCCGGCATTATCCGGAGCTCCGATTGTAGAAATGGCCGTAAGGGTTTTAGATTGGGGTTTCACTGAACTCAATTGAACAGACCAGAAAAAAGAGAGGGACAAGAGTCAAACTCACTGTAGACAGCTAATTTGTAGTAATTACATAAATCGCTATTATACTTTTAAAAGTTTCTAATTGGACCCTGTATGTTATCGATGTAAACAACTCGTCGTTCCTGAATTAGAGATTTGAACACCGTGACGTTTCGTTTATGTGATGTTGTCGTTTTAATAAAGTTGGGAGTATGTAATGAAACCCTAAGTTATAAACAAACATCTCTTCTCTCTATTCTCTTTGCCGCTCGTCTCTCTTCTTCCTTACTTCTCATCTTCTTTCTCCATTATCCTTCTATTGATAGATCTCGGGTTTACTATGACGTTGCTCGAAGCTATCTCCAAGGCTGTAGCGAATCAGGACCGACCCAACTCGCAGTCAGATTATCCATTCCCTCTTAGCCACGACGGTATCTTTGCAAATGTGAAACCGAAGCTAGAAAACCCTAATCCTGGTACTCTTATCAATCCAGTATCCGGGTGGGAGATCTCAGGAAGTGATGCTCAAGTCATTGATTTGGGTAAAAAGTTTTCATCTAAGTTGAATAGGAAGCTTAAGGATACAAATGGGTTTTCCAAAGATGAGTTTTATAGAATGTTGAAGCAGTTTCTTGAGAAAATTGGTGAGCTGGTTGGGATTACAGATGCTAAACCCGAAGAGTTAAATAATCTGATAGAGAACACAGATGTGATACGTAAACTGGTTGGGAGAAACGGGTTTCTGATGGGTAGAGATGTATCTGGTTTAGTCTTAAAAGCCTGTCTTCGTCTAGAGTTGTGGGAGTTAGTTGAGCTCTTGCTTTCAAACTCTTTGGTTGATCATTCTTCTTACTCTTATTTAGTTAGCTTTTTTGTTGAGAAGCAACAGTCAGATTTGCTTTGCGTTGTGATCAAACAAGCTTCAGATCTGGGGGCAACGGAGCTACTTTCGATTTTGAAGTATCTTTTATGTCCATCAAAGGAAGCAATTAGCACCATGGTTGAAGTAAGAGAAGAATGGGACAATCAGGCTTTATTAGCTATTGAAAAGGTGAGCAACACAGAGCTTTCTAAGAAGTCTTATAAAGTTGCTGAGGAGGCTGCAGTCTTGCTGATGGTTGCCCACGATGGGTTTTCACTCTCAGAGCTTTGCCTGCATTACTTGCTAGCTTCGCAGAATATTGATGAAGTCATGTTTGCATCTGCTGTCAGTAAGTTAAACGGCAATGAGATGAGTAGCTTTATCCGATATCTCTCTAAATGGATGAAGAAGTACGAGATGTTCCCTCAAGCTGGCCCATGCCCTAAAGCAGCCTCCATGTTCAGATTGGAACTATGCGCCTGGGTTCCTACACTCGAAAACATAACTAAATGTTTGGGACTTATTATCGATGAGAACTTCTCGACTCTGGTTCTGCACTCAGATTTGCGTGAAGAGCTGAAGTCTGTCGAAAGAGTAGCTGATGCTTTAGCTTCAGAATCAAAAGTTTGCTATTTTATAGCTAATGTGGCCGAAAGTTTGAAACTTTGAGCTACCAAAAACTAGAGTTTTACAGTTCTTGGAGGCCTCAGTCTTTAAGGTGTTTTATGCAATCCTGTTTCACTTCTAAAATTTTATCCAATGCCATTTGTATTTTCTAGTTTCAGTTCATCGTTTTACTAAGTATAATTTGCGAGAGGATCCCCCGAAACATTTGACCTCTACTTAAGAGCGGAGGAATTTGTTACAGACGAGTAACTTTCAAGCTATTCGCTGGATTTTTCTACTTTGTCGTTGAAATAGAATGGGACTTGAAGAAGAAGCAGTAGAATAAGACGTTGAAGATTGGATTTTGATTCTGCTCGATGAGATGAAGCAACGATTCGGAGACGCAGATATAACAGCGAACAAAGCTCTTGTCGCCATGGCGAAAGTTGAATCCTATCGCTTTGTCTCTGTTCCTCTCAAGTCCGGTAACAAAGCTGTGTCGTTTCTAAGGACAAACTAAACCGGTTTTAAACGGTCCACTCACACAATCGATTTGTTCGTTTTTCGGATCGAACACTTGCCACTGGAGAAAACTATGTTCTTACTTTTTGCAATCAGCGTTCAAACTAGTAGATAGATGGTTTAACAGTTTATATTGATATGATGTGAAACACAGTCAATGTCGTACAAAAACACAAAAATAGATGTAGAGCTCGTGATTTAGCCTCGAACCGGAGCTAACATTCTTCCCAAAAAGCACGACCAAGATTAGTTGCTAGCGCAAGTCTCACAGAACCCACAGCTTGAGCAGGCAAATCACACTCGATGAAGCCTGGTCTTAACCTTGCAATTGATAGTAATTGTAATTTGTTCAACATCTGTAATTTGTTCAACATCAGGTTGGTCTGTACAAACAAAAACGCTTTTAGTTGCGTGCTCTCATAGTTGCAGAAATCAAAGGAAAAGGACTCTTCATTAGCTGCAAGTGATTAGAAAAGGTTAAAGCAAAGGTAATTTCCAATGTTCAGTGGAAAGAAATGGATCAGAAAGATGTTGTGTTACATACCGGTACAAGTCTTTCCACGGCTTCATGAACCGCATCTATAGATTTTCCATCATGGACTAGATTTAGTGATCTCTTGAAATCTCTATACCTGGATAATATGGCGTTGGTAATAATGTTGGGACGGATTTTTACCAACACAAATAATTAGCAAAGAGAGAGAGAGGTGAATACTTGTGAATAAAATCAAGACCACCAAAGAACTGCGATTCAGAACCCAGTAACTCGACCAGACCTTCCCATTGCTGCATGTGAGAAGTATAAAATGAAACAATGTCCATCTAGTGCACATAGAAACAACAAGATTTTATAAAGTGAATTTTTTTTTTGAGTATGGCTTAGGGAATATGTACCTTGAGGCTTTCTTCAGACAATGACTTTCCGACAGAATCAAAAAGCTGTTGAGAAATCACGTTGAGACAATGTTCGTCACGGGCTTGCTGGAGCCAGAAAATCCCAGAGCCTTTCCTACCATGTTTCTAATGATGCACTCCACAAATCTGAACGACATATACTTACTTTGGACAAATAGGTTTTTTCAGTTTTTTCTGCCAAATTTTAAGATTAGAGGACACAAATGTAGAATAGTGTCTCAATAAATCAAAACCTTCATAAGTTCAGCACTGGCATCGCTAATTTCGCCATCCACGCCGCTAAGTCTTACGTTTACCACCTTACCACCAACTTCTCCATCATACTCGTATGACTCCGGATTCTGTAAAACGGTGACGCGTAGGGTTGTTCCCGCAACTCTAGGAGATGGAGAGCCTATGAACTGGAGACTTCAGGCCGTGGCGAAGAGGATATAACACCGGAGCTTTTTCCTTCGCCGAAAATGGAACTAATTCTCCACCGCCGGATTCAGAAGCTATGCCCGGCATTATCCGGAGCTCCGATTGTAGAAATGGCCCTAAGGGTTTTAGATGAGTTATTGGCTGAGAACACCAATTTGCTCACTTACAAATCTCAAAACCCACTCAAAAAATAGACTGAATTTAAAAAAAAAAAAATTGAATAAATGGTAAATTGACCAATTTACTCCTGCGAAATTCTCATAAATTAGAGGAAATTCGTATAAACCGGGTCCAAATCAATTAAACCGGACCGAAATCAATTTAACCCGACCCAAACCCTAAAACCTGACTCAAACCCGACCCAAATCCTAAAACCGGACCCGAACCCGACCCAAACCCATCGACCCGCCCAAATCGACCCGGCCAAATCGACCGCACTAAACCCGAAATTCCTGAATTCAACTCCTCTCCCACTCTCCCTCTTATTTTTCGCGATTTCCTCTCTATCTTCTCACAAACCTCCAAAAATTTCAAACTCCCATTTGATTTTTCGGCAAACTAGTTGAACCTCGAACAATTTCCCAAATTTTCGCAACCAAACTTCGGAAATCTACTCGGAATCTCCCTTTGATTTCACTAGTATCTCAACCAAACTCATCTCCAATCGAAGGTAAACCTTCCTTATAGGTTTCAGTTCATATCTTTGCTCTTCCCATATGCTTTAATCCATTTGGATGTTGGTTTTTGGTGTGGAGTGTAAAAATTGGAAGAGTTCATCTCGTTTCACATGCTTTTATCCATTTCATTTCTTTTCTTAGGACCGCTCATACGCTCTTGTAATGCAAAAATTGTGGAAGAGACCATTTCGTTTATAATTTGTGTACTTAAATATTGTACAGAGTCCATAACCGATCAGCTCATCATGAAATCTATTGTACAGAGGAGAAGCTCACATATATAGGATTGGGTTTTTTTGTATATGAGTGTCATAAGGAAAACTATATATCATCAATCATTTGCTCAATTAAATACACAAAAATTGATTAAGTTTTGTATAATGCCTTGCAGTGATGGCTAGAACAAGAGGAGGTTCGAGCACAGGAGGCAGTGGGAGAGGACAAAATGAAGACGAACCGATGGATGATATATTCATCGAAGACAGAACGGTAAGTATAACTAGTATAACTTGCTAGTTATACTATATTTTTCGTAAAACTAGTAGAACTAGCAAGTTATACTGTGTCGTAATACTAATATAACTAGCTAGTTATACTATATTTTTCGTAAAACTAGTACAACTATGTAGTTATACTCTGTCGTAACACTAGTAAAACTTGCTAGTTATACTATATTTTTTGTAAAACTAGTACAACTAAGTAGTTATACTCTGTCGTAATACTAGTATAACTTGCTAGTTATACTATTTTTTTCGTAAAACTAGTACAACTATGTAGTTATACTGTGGCGTTGATTGCTGAAAATATGTTTGTGTGTTTCAGGATGAAGGACCGACTGCCCAGCTCCCTACCGGGATGTACTTCAATCCAACGGAGTACACCAAAAAGGTCAAGATCTCCACTCGTTGCTATGTGAAGCAAACGAAGGAGTTTTTCGAGGGGTTGCAGCCTCCACTGACTGATGTGGAGAGGGCGTGGTTCGAGAACCACCCGCAGTTCGGGCTTATATTCCACATGCCCATGGAGAAAAACCACATGAGCATGGGCATGTGGATGTTGCTTCTTAGAACCGCTCGGACGAAGACCAAACGTGAAGTTTGGTTTATTGTGAACGGTGTCCCGGTGCGGTATGGGCTTAGAGAGCATGCGTTGATCTCTGGGTTAAACTGTCGTACATATGAGACGACAGAGTTTCGGAAAACTGCTGGAAGTACGAGGTTCAGGAGGAACTATCTGGGGCACTTGGGGAGGAGTGTCAGGAAGGAGGATGTGGAGGATATCCTGGTGAACTGGGGACCTCTTACTCAGGACGACAAACGATTGAAGATGTTAGTCCTGTACTTCCTCTGCCATGTCATCCACTCGCCGACCAAGGGCGGAACAGATGCAACGCCCATCGATAGCTTCCTATTGAGGGCTGTGGATGATCTGAATTTCTGCTACAGGTTCCCTTGGGGCAGATGGACCTTCAAAAACATGCTCCACGAGATCGAGCATACGATGAACCATTTCGGAGGCATGGTCTTGGGTATAACTTGGGCTATCCCTGGTTTCGTACTTCCTCTCGAGGTTAGTTTGCATTTGTTAGTTTATGATATGTAATTATTGTGTGGTTTTCTGACATTTACGCATATGTTTGTGGTTGTAGTTATTGGCTTTTGAGTCAATACCGACGTTGTACCGTAATTGCCGAAAGGCAATTCCAGACGCAGACCCAAGATGTCCTCGGATGTGCAGGTCCCATTTCCAGCAACCCAACATGAGAGGATATTCCTTCCCAACAATCAACAAACTCCTTGACAAAACCACGGTTAGTTAATGATTATGTAGTATATTCTGTAGTATAACTAGTATAACTTGCTAGTTATACTATATTTTCCGTAAAACTAGTACAACTAGCAAGTTATACTCTGGCGTAATACTAGGATAACTTGCTAGTTATACTATATTTTCCGTAAAACTAGTACAACTAGCAAGTTATACTCAGTGATTTCTAATTTTTCTAATCAGAGTTACTCGTTGATTGATTTGTTTTGCAGGAGATTTTCGGTACCCTCTCTCCACGCACGGATGAAGAGTGCAGTTTGCTGGCTGGAATGACCGAAGAGGAGGATGAGGAAACTCACGATCTTGAGGTTGAAAGCTGGAGACAATGTATCCGAGCTGGGAAGAGAATCTTGTTTGAAGCCATGTATAACCAGGATGTGGAAGCAAGATTATCTACTCCTCCTTTTGCTCCGACCCAAGCCCCAACTCCGCCTTCTGCTCCGATACAAGTCATGCCTCCGCCTTCCGCTCCGAATCAAGCTGAGGTTGTTGATATGCTGAAGGCATTAACAGACGAGGTGGATCGGTTGAAGAGAAGAGTGACATTGCTGGAACATGTATAACTAGTATAACTAAGTATAATTTGTATAACTCAAATAACCCGAATAACTTGTATAACTTGAATTACTGTTCAAATACAGGGTGTTGGTGGTGATAATGAACCCCATGATGTACGTGATCAATCTGCAACCGTTGATGCTCCACCCGTTGATGTTGCACCCGCTGTTAGCGAGGTATAACTAGTATAACTTGTATAAAAAGTATAACTAGTATAACTAGTTTAACATGCTTAACTGTTCAATTGTAGGCTGCTAGGACTCGTGGAGGTATTAGGAATGTATATGTGTGAACAAGTAAACGCACAACGGTTTCTGACCCAAGTCCGGCAATGACGAAGGCGAAGGCGAGGAATGTTTTAACTCATTTATGTTAAAAACTTAATTTAGCATTTTCTATTAAGCAATGTACAACTCGTTTAAGTTAAGAACTCATTTTGCATTTTCTGTTTAATTTATTTAATTTTATGTTCATATTTTCAAACATCATTAAGTGTTAAATTTTATGTTTATATGTCTCAAACATCATTAAGTCTAACATCACGCTAAATATTATTATGCTAAAACAACATCAGTTCTACTAGTTATACAAGTTATACTAAAATAACTTGAATTTTGACAATCTTACAAAGGACCGAAATATTTTTCGACCCTCTCCACAAGCTTAACAACCACTGCATTTTGCTCCCACATCTCTTTCTTCAGCATCGCCACCTCCGCCTTGTACAACTCTATCTTTTTCTCCATCTCCTGGATATCATATTTCAGATTCTCACACTCTCCTTGTATAGCTTGATCCCAACTTATTTTCCTGTGGAGACCATCGTTCTGTCGGTGGAAACAACATCAGTTCTACTAGTTATACTAGTTATACTAAACTAAACAACTTCAGTAGTCATAGTACAGAAGTAATACTAGTTATACTAGTTATACTAAACATCATCGTTGTACCTTATACACTCGACATTTGAAATAGATCTTGTTTCGGCCATGTTCATTTGTTCTTTCCACGGTGATAGCTTCACCACAGGGACACTCATGAGGAATTCCCCCTTCACTATCCATGACGTATTCAATTCACCTAAACATTTCACGGGTTTCTTCCTCGGAGTAGTCGGTGTCGTCCTCTTCGGTCCAAGACACCATGTAAGACCTAAAAGAAAAGAAAAACATAAACATAATAGACGAATCTAAAATCAAATCCCGAATTTTTTTCTACAAACCCTAACAATAGAGGATAACTTACTATGGGACAAGAAGTCGAGAGATGGGAGAAGATTTGGAGAGGGGAGAGGATAATTAATCTAAGATGAGAGAAGATTTCAAGAGATGAGAGAAAAAATGATTGAGAGAGGAGAGAAAACAAGAGAGATGAGAGAGATGTCGGCGAGGGAGGAGGAAAAAGTGAGGAGGAGAGAGAAAAATCTATTTTTTTGTTTATATACCCACAAAATTAGGTCTGCACGTGTCCCCACAAAATTTTCAGACATGGGCGCCAAACAAAAACGTGACAATTTCGACCTAGTTATACTACTAGTTGGCTGTTATACTAAATTACTACTAGTTATACTTTCGATGATTTTGCATAACATTTAGTTATACATAACCTTATAAATTTATTTTTTAGTTGTACAGTGAATAATAATCAATTAACTGATGGCTCTAAGTGTTTTGTGTATTTAAATTCTAGAATAAATATATATTCATAGAACTTAGAGAGTCACACTAATGTTAACTTAGAAAGTCACACTAAAACTATAAGGAATAAGGTGGACATTTGTAATTATGTCTAAAAAAACTTATTTTAATTTTATTTTTAAGTTATATATAGAGTCATTCATCACTATGTACACAAAATATAATCATCTTAACATCATTATACATTATCTTACTTATAAGAATATCTTACTTATAAGAATCAAGTTTCATTATAGATTATCTTACTTATAAGAATTAAGTTTAATGGATAAAATTTATCTTTAGATTACAATTACTTAAGTTCAAGCACGAGTTTCACGAGTTTTACAATTACTTATCTTTACTAGTTTCACGAGTATTACAAATACACATACATTTTCCAGAGAGACCCATAAAGCTATTAGGAAATACAGTAGTTTTACTAGTTTTACAAGTTTCACGAATAATGGGAAATACTCAACAAATCACTGATTGACCTCCTCTTCTGCTAGGTATCTGAATATTGGCGATTGGAACCTTTGTCTCGGCCTCCTTACGTTTGATGATCTTGGACGTGTCTCTCCTACCGATGGCATCATTTTCACTTTTCTTCTTCCCGTTTTAATAATCCTGTCAGGTGGTTTGATTTCTTTGTCTTTGATGTAATCCGGAACATCCCACTGCGACATCTTGGGCACCAACAAAATAGACCTGGTATACGCAAGTGCCCACAACTCGGACCAATAATATTTAGAACAAAGCTCATGTAATGAGATATTACGAGGTCGAGGTTCCATCTTATGGTAATGAATGAATGCAGCCAATGCATGGATACACGGATACTTTTCGATGTTGAACACTCTACAACTGCAGCTCTTTGATTCCAAGCAAACAAAATAATTCTTTCCATCACTACCGACGACATCGAATTCAAAGGTGTTAAGCGCCATCACAATCAACCTCTCGGCAACAGCCCATGAATCATGCATTATGTTCTCCAAAAATGGCACCAATTTGTTTTCAATTGTGCCTTTCGTTGTTTCCATCGGACGATCACAAAACCACTTCGCAAATGTTTTGAGGATTGTATCAAGCATAGGTATTAGGGAGAACTTCTTTGCTACATTAAACACACTATTCATAGACTTCACACTGTTGCTTGTGTCGATATTATACCTTTCTCCCGGAAAGACACACCTAGCCCACTTTTCCTTCACAGTACTTTCCTCCAAATAACTGGCTGCAGTCGGAAATCTTCTCATAAATAAATTATATTCGCGGTTGAAATCGGCAACTGTGTACTGCCTACTACACTGCATGAATTTCCAACCAACAACAGATTTGTTGGTACTAGACGCATGAGCTCTCACATTTTGTGACATATGCCATATGCAGTACCCGTGATGGGCTTCTGAATACACATTACCTATGGCGTCGATGAGCATTGCATTCCTATCACTAACAAATACTAATTCGGAAGAATCTGGTATAACTGTTATCAAAGTCTGGAAAAACCATGTCCAACTAGCATCGTTCTCTCCATCTAGTACACCATATGCAATTGGATAATGGTGTCGATTAGGATCTTGAGCAATAGCAAAAACAAACACACCACCATATCCGTTTTTGAGGAATGTTGCATCTACAATAATCACTTTCCTCATCACTCTAAATCCCTCGATGCTAACTCCCAAAGCTATGAAAAGGTACTTGAACTTCCCATTTTCATTTACTTGCACATCTGTTACTGTACCCGCATTTGCCTTCTGTAACTCGTATAAATAGGAATGTATCATCTTGTAGCTTTCTTCCGGAGTGCCACGCAGCTTATCAATAGCAAGTTTTCTCCCTCTCCTCGCGGTGGAGTACGATATACTCACTCCAAGTTTTGTCTTCACAAGACCCATGATAACTTTAGGAGTTGTAGTGTTCATTTGTCCAGGAAAATCCTCTTGCAAGACACTTGCAACTATTTCTGGCGTGCAGTGCCTCTTTGTGCCACTACTCTCGCTCTGACTAGCCCGAGAGCATGTATGCATCTTTGTGTACTTTATAATCCTAAAAATATCCATATTTTTAATCTTTGATGCTCGTACACCCCATTTGCAGCCTTCTTTATTACATACAATCCACAACCGACTTGGTTCAGATCTTTTAATGGCAAAACAAAAGCTGTTGACAAATGATCCTCTATCCACAACTTCTTGCAATGTCTTCTTATCTTTAAATTCTTGATGCAAACTCAAACCTAAGCCGTCTTCCCATTCCTCTGCAAACTGACTACTCTCTACAGCGGGTGGACGTTCTACATAGACATCACCAATATCCGATCTGTCAACACTAATATGCAGACTTCCATCTTCTGGCTCAATTTCATTCTCTCTAACTGGTGGAGAATATATTGTAATAGCAGTTGCTCTTCCCTCACCATCATTACAACCAATAGAGCTTTGAACTGCTATCGACACTTGTCTCGACATTCTTTCCTCTGGTTCTTCCGATCTAGTTATGACATCCACGAACAATGTTGCCGTACTACGATTATATTCATCAATGTAGGCTAGATAACCACACACATCCACATCATCACAGATACTCACTTCAACCTCATCTCTGACCGTAGGTCGGTAGAACCTCAACTGTAATCTAACCTTACTTTCATCTAAACCAAGCCTCTAATATAGACATTCTTCAATCATCGACAAAGTGATATCCTCTACCGCGTGCTTCATCAATATACAACTATTACGGTTGTTGCATTTAAACCATATCACGACTTTGTTGTTCATAATGCCCTGCTAAAACAAATAAAAAAAATTGATTAACTTCTGTATAACTTATGTAGTTATACCAGTTTTACTTGTATAACTAATGTAGTTCTACCAGTTTTGCTTGTACAACTAATGTAGTTATAGCAGTTTTACTTGTATAACTAGTGTAGTTCTACCAGTTTTACTTGTACAACTAATGTAGTTCTACCAGTTTTACTTGTACAACTAGTGTAGTTCTACCAGTTTTACTTGTACAACTAGTGTAGTTCTACCAGTTTTACTTGTATAACTAATATAGTTCTACCAGTTTTACTTGTACAACTAATGTAGTTCTACTAGTTTTACTTGTATAACTAATGAATTCTACCAGTTTTACTTGTATAACTAATGTAGTTCTACCAGTTTTACACCACTTTTCACCCAATTGTGATCATATTCAATCAAGTCTTATACAAGCAAAATTCTACCAAATAACCAAAAAAATAATATCACTTATGAAATTAAGCTTCTTCACCAACCCAATGCAAAAATGCAACTAAAGAATGTACAACTGATTCAGTTATGTATAATTGGTCATAACCGTATAACTGATTCTAGTTATACTAGTTTATCTATCGCAGAAACCAACTCTTATTAACTCAGATTCCATCGATCATTTAGGCAGTTCTAAATCTATAATGCGCTATGTTTCAGCCTATACATTACAATTGTTACCAATGCCAAGTCTTATTAGAGCTAGATTATACCAAATAATCAACTATGAATTTAAGCTGAAACATCAGCGCAATGCAGAAATGCAACTAAAGAATGTTCTCGTCTCTCAGTTCTGTATAACTGATTCTAGTTATACTAGTTGTACTATCGCAGAAACTGTTATCAACTCAGATTCGTTCGCTTGGGCAGTTCTAAATCTATAATTGCACTATGTTTCAGTCTAGCCCCAGTCTATGTTACCAATCTTAAGTCTTATTCGACCCAGATTCTACCAAATAACGAAAGCAAAATTATCGATTTCAATTTGTAATTGACCTTCTTATGCCCAAAGTGAAGAGGCAAATCAATAATGAAGCTATGGAGATTAACAAACGACGGGTAATGGCAGGAGAGGCGGCGGAGGCGGCGGCGGTGCACGTCGGAGCCGGCGGCGTTGCAACTCGAGACCCCGGCGGCGTGAAACCGAACCCGATTAAGGAGGAGAGAGAATGTAGAGATGAGGAGAGAGATAGAGATGAGAGAGAAGAGCGTTTTTTAAAAAAAAAAAAATTAATTTGGGTAATATCAAATTTCATTAATAGGTTTGTATATAAGAGATTTGGTTTATATATAAGAGATTAAAATTTTTTAAGAATGAGTTTATGAGATCTTGCCCCATTTTAGATTGGGGTTTCACTGAACTCAATTGAACAGACCAGAAAAAAGAGAGGGACAAGAGTCAAACTCACTGTGTAGTAGACAGCTAATTTATAGTAATTACATAAATCGCTATTATACTTTTAAAATTTTCTAATTGGACCCTGTATGTTATCAATGTAAACAACTCGTCGTTTCTGAATTCGAGATTTGAACACCATGACGTTT
>JAKUCM010008902.1:0-16384 GCA_023374145.1 Lepidium sativum | reverse complement strand
AAAGAGAGAGAGATTAGGTTTTACGATTTGTTTTCGAATGTCGATTAGGTTTTGGGGCTTTTGCATGTCGATTAGGTTTTCAAAAATTATTCAAATCGATTTTCACTACTCTCATTTCTATCTCTTTCTTCAGAAACAGAAAATTTCCGAACATGATGATGTTAATAAGGAACAAGAAGAGAAGTTCCTAAACTTCGTTTCAGGTACCAATTTCTATCTCTCTCTTTATCCCCTTGTTACTTTTTTTCTTTTTCGGAATTGAGGTTGAGCTCTTCCTTTGTGTCATGCTTGGAGAATTAATTTCATTAGATACTAGTTACCGGTGCTCGTTTCTCTGTTCCTAGGGTTGTATTTCGAATTGCAATTTGGGATTATAACAGTGGGGTTTATTTTGTGTAGTTCTAAGGTGCTCGTTTCTCTGTTTTGCTTTTTGCAGCCTCAGAGGAATTGATACAGCATTTGAGAAGTGAAAATCAGAATTTGCTAGAGACAGTGGAGAGTATGGGGAATGAAATTACTTCAGTCAGGTATGTACATCATATTGATAGAAATTGTGTTGAAGTTGTATCTCTTTATATAAATTACTTCTAGTTATCTTTATAGTAGTTGGAGCCTTGCATATGTAACCATAATTATCTTGGAACCACAAATCTAGTTGGGACAAGAAGTGTCTGGAGTATCAAAATCTTCTCATGGAAGAAGAACAAAAGAGTAAGAAGCAAAATTAGTTATTTGTATGAGCTGTTAATCGGACATATTATGAAGTTTTTGTAGGAATTTAGCTGAGATAACATGAACTGCATGTAGGATAAAATCTTTGTTGTTTAACCGATGCTAATTCTGTTTCTCACCCTGACTTTTGACTATAACAGGTTTATCCTTCAGCCTAACTTTTATAGATAAATCAAGTGGTGAAGAATCTGAGCTGCTCTACAAGGTTGAACCGCTCGTGACTATGAGGTTTGTACAAAATTCTATCTCTTTTCGATTTACTGTTGTAATATCTCTATCAATCTAATATTGCTGTTTTGATATTAACAGAGTAAATGTAGTGTACCAAACAAAGCAGAGAAGAAGATCGAATTTGGAAGTTGTTCCTGGTAAGATATTGACTTTACTTTTCCCCAATTTGTTAGGTTGGAAACCTTTAAACATAGTTAAACCTTTAAATGTTCATTAATAGAAAACAATTAAGACACCTTATGTTAAATCTTTCAACTCAAATAAAGACTTAATGTTCAATTAAGACACATATAAAGACTTAATTTTTTTACTTACGTAGTAGGTAAAAAACATTCAATTGTCTCTAACTGTTTTTGGAATCAACTTAAGACAGACATTTACATATATAATCCTCTGTGTTCCTAGTAGAGAAACACATAGACTTCTTTAAAAATGAGTTCAAACCAAAGTTTTATGAGTCTTTTAAACAGTCAAAGCACATTTAAATTAAGATCACCAGAAGTTCTTAGGTGTAGTAGTCAGAGTCAAGATGAATCTACCTTCAGTAAAAGGAGGAAGTGGATCCCCCAAGAGGATGTAATCCTCATAGGGGTTTGGCTGAACACGAGCAAGGATGATGTGGTAGGCAATGAGCACAGAAGTGAGACTTTTTGGAAGAGGATCCAAGACTCTACCGTCATTTACGGAGCAAAGGAACATTTCTTTCGTTTTCTTTCCATCTTAACTACTTTTCTCACCTTATATTATTACATTTATTATTCAACTATAATATAAGTTTCTTTATTTGCTAGGTCTGTACTTCAAAATTAACTTAAGTGATTTAATTGTCCACAAAAATCATGACCTAAGGAGATTATGGTTTTATGCCAAATTTTGGGAAAAGTAAGTCAAGCTTTTACATCTCGTCTTTGACTGCATAATCTACGCCATTAACAACGGAATTATAATATTTGTCAAGTCAGTTTTGTCATGTTGTACCTTTCAATTGAGATCAAAGTGGGATCTTCATTTATGATTTCATATTGATTTTTAATTTTTGCAGCAATTCGATTGAGAAGAGACGACCGTATATAATGTTTTTATGTACAATGTTTTTATATATATAAATTCGGGTTTTAACGTTGATACTATATATTAATTTAAATGTGATAGTTTATATTTGATTGACTATTTACTGAAACAAACCAAGAACAAATGTATATTGTTCACAAAAGTCGGTGAGATAAGTTAAGACAAAAGATTAGAAGATTTTATGGAAAACTTTTAGATGAAAGTTGAGAGCGAAGGAAATTTGGGATTTGGGTGGGTTGTATAAAAAGAGTCCGACGGATGAGTTGATAGCAGAGCACGTGGAGGTTACCTATGAGTCTCCGTAGACTATGAAAACGTGGGCGAGTCAGGTTACTAAATCGATGGCTAGAGGTATGTCGAATCCAGATAGATTGGTGCCTAGAGAGTTTGTTGTGGCACGTATGCATGTTGAGTATCCTAAATGAGAGAATGGTGAACCTGATGTTATTGTGGATCGTGAAGTATTAAATACTATGAAAAAATTATGAGATCATATTGCTCGTGTTTTTGTTGAGATTAATCTTGTGAAACTGCTTAAAGGGACGATCAAGGTTAATTTAAAAAGATTCTTTGTTGATTATGAGAGGCTTGCTAATATTTGTGTTGGTGTTATCAATGACCACTCAGTCCATTATTGTTCGCGGCCGAGAAATCCTACGGTTCCAGAATCGGTTGTTGTGCATGTGGCTTCGGAAGGAGTGGTGACGTTGCCCATGGATGATGCTGATATTTCTCAGGAACAGACAAAAGGGTTTACGGTGGTGCGTAAGGGATCCCGAAAATCAAAAAAATTGAAATCACGAGGTGAGGGTTTGGAGATTTCGTTGGTAAAAATCTCGGGCAAAAACCTGCAGGATATTCCCCTGAATAAGGCGTTTGTGAATGTTGACATTTCTAATAGATTTGGTAGTTTAGAATCGATTCAAATCAAGGGAGTATCTAAACAATTTGCTACCAAAAAATGGCGCTAATAAGGGTGCAGATATGGAGAATTTGTATCTGGGGACCCTATTGAATGTTGTCTCAACTGTTGTGGAAGGAAAGAGTAGTGGGCTTAATGGGCCAAGAGAGAATTTGATTGGGTTTTAAAGGTATATCTAGGGAGGTGAATGCTAAAGGCTTGGCTGGTGGCTTTAGAAGAGCGATTATATTTTTGTTGAAAAAACATGAGGTGGATATGTTGGCAGTCTTGGAAACTCATGAATCACGTGTTCAGGCTTGCAGGATTTGCCGTGGCTTGGGTTTCGAGAATGACTTCATAGTTGATGCAAGCAGCCAAAGTAAAGAAATTTGTCTTTTGTGGCGTTCAAGTATAGGAGTGGTCACAATTTTGGAATCTTGTGATCAGTTTGTATATGCGACGGTCAAGAATAGTGAAGACATATTACATGTATTTGTTGTGTATGTTTCACCTTAAGTGAGTCGAAGAAGTGTTCTTTGGGACTCGCACGTAACCTCTCTTAGTGGGTGGATACATTTATTCGATCGTGCGGTTGGATGAAAGGACTGGCGGGAATGGACAATTATCTCCTGACTCCACGACTTTTGGCGGTTGGATCAATAAATTATCTCTTACTGATATGGGGTATTGGGGCTCTAATTCCATTTGGAGAAGAGGTCGTTCTGAAACAGTGTACATGCCTCAGAGGTTAGACCGAGTTTTGTGTTGTGCTTAGTCTAAGTTGAAGTGGCACGAGGCAACTGTAACCCACCTTCCCTTTATAGCTTCAGATCATACTTCCTTATAGGTTCAACTTTGTCTATTAACGAGGGGCGATTCTCGTCGTCGGCCATTTTCATTCGAAGCAGCTTGGTTAAAGCATCCGAGTTTCCATGAACTATTAACTAACGCGTGGAGACATGATGTTCGTAGGGATAAGGCTTTGAGGAATTTAAGAGTTTAGTTGGCATCTTGGAATAAAGCGGTGTTTGGTAATGCTTATAGACGGAAAAGAAGTTACTAAATGACATCCAAGATATTCAAGTATCATTGGAGGTTCGAAAATTTGATAGTATGTTAGCAAAAGAGGAGGAGCTGGTTCTAGAGTTTGCGTTATTTTTGGAACAAGAAGAAATTCTCTGGTTTCAAAAGTCACGAGAAAGATGAGTTGCTTTGGGTGATGCAAATACCAGATTGTTTCACTTATTTACCATTATTAGTCGTCGCTGTAACCGGATTGAAAGTCTTATGAATGAGCAAGGTGTATGGGTAACATATAGTACGGAGATGGAGGTTTTAGCTGTCTGTTACTACCAAAGTTTATACTCGTTGGATGATGTCACGCAGATTGTAGCCCCTTTGCTATGTGTCGGTTTTACATTGTTGTCACAATCGGAGCTATTGGAATTATAAATTTTTTTCACACCACATGAAGTTGAGCATGCCATTCGGAGTATGGGAAGCTACAAAGCGCATGACTCTGATGGTTACCAACCGTGTTTCTACCAACAATGTTACGACCTCGTTGGTCCATCGGTGTGTCACTTTGTGATAGATTTTTGCGAGACTAAGTGTTTACCAGAAGAATCAATGATGCTTTGCTAGTTTTGATTGCGAATTTTGCTAAGTCGGAGAGAATAATGCAGTTTAGGCCTATTATTGTATGTAATATCTGGTTCAAGACTATTACTAAAGCTATGGTACTACTGTTAAAGAAGGTAATTTCGAAACTGATTGGTCCTGCAGGGAAATTGAGTATGGACAATATTATTATTGTACAAGAAACGGTTCACTCAATTTGTAAGAAGAAAGGGAGAAGGAGTTTGATGTTATTGAAACTTGACTTAGAAAAAGCCTACGACTGTACTCATTGGGATTTTCTTGAAGGTACACTTAGAGCCGCATGTCAGCCAGAGAATTGGATTTCTTAGGTTATGTGTGTCGCCGGACCTTCAATATCCCTATTGTGGAATAAAGAGAAGACTGAGTCCTTTAAACCACATCGAGGGTTAAGACAGGGTGACCCACTGTCACCGTATCTATATGTGTTTTGCCTAGAACACATATGTCACCAAGTTGAGTTGGAGGTTGTTAAGCCTTTTTGCTCCTCTGTAACTCAATTTCTGTAAAACGTTTCAAGATTTATGTTTCAAGAACAACTTTCATTCACAATTTCACCAAATGTCTGTGTGTTCTGTTTTTTCCACGAACATTTCCTATATACACTTAAGTCTCAACAATACTAAAACGATGATTACAATTCAATCTATGCCGTTGATACTGCCACATCTTCATTCTCCTTAGTATAGATCAACGGCTCTGCTTGGTTCAACTGGTTCGACTTGTTGAGCTGGTCCTCTCGTCTCTTTCTCCTCACGAACACTTTCCATGACATATCAAGTACCCGCGTGTTTCGAACAACCTTGTCCTCAAGCTTGAATGCTGGAAACTGGTGGACGAAATCTTGCATTGTCATCCAGCTACTGTCGTGACTTGGCAATCCCGACCACGCCACGAGGACCTCCAAGTGACCATCAGACCTGTATCGAGTGTCTGTAATATCGTGAGGTACCAATATAAACTCTGCTGCATCATTCAACGACGGGGGAAGAGGACGGACCTCTGCATTGTGTCCCTTAGCAGGTTTCAACAATGACACATGAAATACAGGGTGTATACGTGAAGTAGATGGTAAGGATAGTCGATAAGCCACGTTACCTATCCTCTCAGCTATCTCATAAGGGCCAAAGTAACGAGCCGAGAGTTTCTGACAGGCTCTCTTAGTGATGGACTGCTGTCGGTATGGCCGAAACTTCAAAAAAACCCAATTTCCAACCTGATATTCAACTTCCCTTCTATGTTTATCAGCAGACGTTTTCATGGCTTCTTGAGCATAGTGGAGGTAATATTTGACCTCTTGCAGCATCAAATCCCTCTCCTGCAGTGATTTCTCTAACTCGAAATTAGATGTAAAACCGTGTTCAAAGGGGATAATAGAGGGAGCGTCCCTGCAGTAAACCACCTTGAACGGAGTCATGTGCAGAGCTGTGTGGTATGAAGAATTGTACCAAAACTCTGCCCAGGCCAAATACTCATACAATTTCCTTGGATCTGCGGATGTGAAACAACGTAGATAGGTTTCTAAGGTACGATTCACTACCTCCAATTGGCCATCCGTTTCTGGATGGTAAGCTGTAGAGAATCAAATTTTTGTGCCTGCTAATTTATGGCATTCCCGCCAAAAACTGCTCTGGAAAACCTTATCTTTGTCGGACACAACAGACTCCGACACTCCGTGTAAGCGGACAATCTCTCGACTGAATTTTGCCGCCCCCGTCGCTGCTGTAGAAGGGTGTCGGAGGTCCACAAAATGTGCAAATTTGCTGAGACGATCACCTACCACAAGAATGACATTCATGCCACTAGACAATGGCAAGCCTTCCACGAAATCCATTGAGATATGAGACCATATCTGATCCGGAACTGGCAGTGGTTGAAGTAAACCCGCTGGTTTCAACGTGATGTACTTGTGTGTTTGACATACCGCGCACTCAGCCACAAACTTTTCAACAACAGTTTTAATCCCCTTCCAATTAAACTGTAACTGCAACCTTTTTAATGTCTTTAACACCCCTGCATGACCTCCCATGAACGATGAGTGATATTCAAACAAAAGTAAAGGTAGAAAAGAAGAAGTACCCATCAATAACAATCTGTTCTTGTAGTGTAAGTGATTGTTCTTGATGGAATATGTGCTTGGTAACCGCTTGGCTCTTAGCTGTTCCCGTAAGGCTTGAATCTCGGTACTTGTATCGACTCCCTGATAAATCTTTTGTAGGTCCAGCGATTTTGGCATCATCAAAGCCAACAAGGTAGGCACAATGCTGTTGGCTTTAGGTAACATACTCCGAGACAAGCCGTCTGCCGCCTTATTCTCAATCCCAGGTTTGTACTCGATGGAAAAGTCATACACCAGCAATTTTGTTAGCCAATGCTGATAGTCCATTGAGATTTCTCTCTGTTCCAGTAAGAATTTGAGAGTTTTCTGATCCGTTCTCAGAATGAAGCGTCTGCCAAAAAGGTAATGTTTCCATTTCAAAATGGCGAGCACAATTGCCATCAATTTCCGCTCATAAATGGGCTTCCTCTGCTTTTTCTCTGACAAACCATGACTGAAATACGCCAAGGGATTATTATGTTGCATTAATACTGCTCCCACATCTACCCCCGAAGCATCTGCCTCAACAATGAAAGTCTTGGCGAAGTCAGGTAAGGCCAGTACCGGAGCCTCGACCATCGACTTCTTCAAGCTGTCAAAAGCATTCTGCGCTTCTTGAGACCACCGAAATTTATCCTTCTTCAGCAAGTCTGTGAGGGGTTTTGCAATGACACCATAATGCCGCACAAACCTTCGATAATACCCTGTTAAGCCTAGGAACACGCAAAGCTTTCAACATTTTTGGTGAGGGCCAGTTCCACATCACTTCTGTCTTACTGGGATCAGTGGACACACCTTCTGTCGAGATAAAGTGTCCTAAGTATTCAATTAGATCTTTTAAAAAAACGCATTTCTTTTGATTTGCAAACAATGTTTGATCCCGCAACACCTGAAAAACTTGATGTAAATGGTTAATATGTTCTGACAACGACACACTATATACCAATATATCATCAAAAAAATCAGTATGAATCTGCGGAGGAAAGGTCTGAAAACTGTGTTCATTAGACTCTGAAACGTAGCAGGTGCGTTTGTCAAACCAAAAAGCATGACGACAAACTCGTAATGTCCATCAAAAGTTCTGAATGCCGTCTTCTCTATGTCACATTCTTGCATTCGAATCTGGTGGTAACCAGAACGCAAATCTAGTTTAGAGAACACACACGAACCTCGGAGCTCATCCAACAGTTGATCTATCGCCGGAATAGGGAATCTGTCAGGAATCGTCGCGCGGTTTAAGGCTCTATAATCTACACAAAAACGCCATTGCTTATCCTTTTTGGCACTAAAAGGACGGGACTGGAAAATGGGCTGCGGCTATGACTTATAATACCCGACTTCAACATTTGGCCTACCTGTTTCTCCATCTCCTCCTTTTGAGCATGAGGATAACGATATGGCCGTATATTGACCGTTGTTGTTCCTGGTAGCAAGCAGATGGCATGTTCGTGACCTCTACATGGAGGTAGACCTTGTGGTTCTGCAAAGACAGCTGTAAATTTGGACAACAAAGATTGTAATATTAAAGGTAGTTGTGGATTGTGAACCTGAGTAATTGCAGCTAGAGATGTGTGCCTCGTGAGTGGAACCCCACCAGTTGAGCCAATTGTTATCTGACCCAATGGAATAATATACTTATGCAATGATAAATCACCATGTAACGTGACTAATTGCCCCTTGTAATGGAACGATAAGCTCTGAGCCTCAAAATCACAAGCGCACATGCCCAATGTACGCAACCACTGCATCCCTAATATCATATCGGCGCTGCCTAACTCTAATGTGATAAAATCTGCTTCAAAGACTGCATCTGCCAGTGAAAAATTTACATTTCTGCAAACTCCAAAACTCTGTACTCGTACATCATTCCCTAAAGAGACCTCACAGCGTGGTAGATCATCGAATTGTAGTTTCAAAGCTTTGGCTAACTCTGGTGTGATGAAATTGTGCGTGGCACCACTGTCATGTAAAGCGATCACCTCTGTTTTGTCAATTATACCCCGAACTTTCATTGTTCTCGGGTTTTCCCTACCTAAGAAAGCTTGAAAAGATAACCGAAAAAGTTGTGGCTGAAGCAATATCTCTTCTTGGGAGTCGTCATCTGCTCCACTGTCGTCTAACATGAGTTCACCATCATGTAGTTGGAGCATCACTTGGAGTTCACTTCGCAGACATTTATGTTGAGGCACCCATGGTGCATCACAACGGAAACAAAGTTTGTTCTTCCGCTTCTCCTCATATTCCGCAGGTGATAAATGTCTTCATCCTTTGTTCCGCAAAGCTGCATTTACCTCTATCTGTGACGTAACAGAAGCCCCTGACCCCAGCGAATTAGATCTCTGTCGCCATGTATTTGCTGCTGCTGCAATAGCTCTAGTGCGGAACTGTCCTGTCACTTGAGATGAACCTGATGACTTACTTCCCCTTAATGCATCACTTATCATCTGAGCCATCACATCTGGTACCATGTCGAGCACCACACTTATCATCTCAGGTAAGGTAGCCGGTTTAAGCATTCGTAGTAATGTCTGCGGTTCTAGTTTTAAGACCTTTTTAAAAATGGCAATCTGATGTTTTTCTGATAAATCTGTCATCAGTGCTGACAACCGTTGAAACTCTTCCACATAGTCCTCTATGGCATCCAATTGAACGAGATTAAACAAACGATCCACAGGCAATACGCTGCGGCTCCTACCAAAACGTAACAAGAACTTAGAACAAAAATCCTCACAATCTGTAAATGGAGCTCTGCTCACCTCCCAATCATACCAACTCAATACTTTTCCCGAGAGGCCCATCGATACCAAGCGGAACTTTTTGCTATTCGAGTAATTTCCCAGCAAGAAAAAACGCTCAACTAGACTAAGCCAAGTGTGGGCATCACTACCGTCAAAGACCGGTAACTCTATCTTATTCAAGTATGTATCTCTATTAGCCATCGTCGACGCAATACGTGACGCTTCTTCTTGTGGTGTGGATACATGTTCATTCTGTAACATATTGGGTAATTGCTTCACGGAGCTAACCGAGTGAGAAAGAGATGGTTGTGTACCTGTTGCAGGCGTGATCGAAGGAATGGCCACAACCGCTGATGCAGTGGAGTTCGGAATCTGCGAAGGAGAAGTTATCGTATCCACCGGGCGAAGTAATTGAAGAATGGTGTTCAACTAATTTCTCATCGATCCATGGCACTACTCCAAAAATTTCGCCGATTCTTGCCTCTCTGTATCCGCCACATTCAATCGATTTTTGATTCCGGCGAAGCGAGCTTCCATTCGCGTTTCCAAATCCGCCGAAGACAACGTGTTCGTCGCTCTCGTTTGCACAGGCATCAGAAATCGCGCTCACCGCACCAATTGTTTAGCCTTTTTGCTCCTCTGTAACTTAATTTCTGTAAAACGTTTCAAGATTTATGTTTCAAGAACAACTTTCATTCATAATTTCACCAAATGTCTGTGTGTTCTGTTTTTTCCACGAGCATTTCCTATATACACTTAAGTCTCAACAATACTAAAACGATGATTACAATTCAATCTATGCCTTAGTATAGATCAACGGGTCTGCTTGGTTCGACTGGTTCGACTTGTTGAGCTGGTCCTCTCGTCTCTTTCTCATCACGAACACTTTCCACGGCATATCAGAGGTCTCTTATAAGAAATGGAAGCCAATTCTTTTTTCTAGAGGTGGTCCAACGTTTCCACATGTGTGCTTTGCCGATGATCTCATATTCTTTGTGGAAGCTTTGACTGCACAAGTCAATGTCATCAAATCTGTTTTGGAACGATTTTGTGAAGCTTCAGGTCAGCGTGTGAGTTTGGAGAAATCAAAAATATTCTTTTCCGAGAATGTCTCTCGAAATTTGGCTGATCATATTTGTGTAACAAGTGGTATACAAAAGTCTCTTAAGTTAGGAAAATATTTGGGAATGCCAATTTTCAAAAGCGTATTAACAAGAACACCTTTTGGGATGTTCTCGAGAAGGTTTCTTCTCGACTTTCAGGATTAAAAAAAGACGTTTTTTGAGTCTCGTTGGTCGCGTAACGCTGACGACAACAGTTTTATCTTTTATACCGATCCACTCTATGAGCACGAAATCCCTTCCATATCACACTCTTGACTATTTGGAAAAGTTATCAAGATCATTTATTTGGGGCATTGCAACTGAAAAGAGGAAACTTCATTTAGTGGCATGGGAGCGTGTGTGTTTCCCTAGGGTCGAGGGTGATTTAGGTATTTGTAAAATGTTGTATATGAATAAAGCTTTGTTAGCCAAGATTGGCTGGAGATTATTACACGACACAAAGAGGTTATAGGCTCGAGTTTTGCATGATAAGTATAAGGTTGAGCCTATAGATGATGGCTCATATCAAAAAACACATGGTCTTTGACGTGGTCAAGTGTGATGATTAGGATCCGAGAAGTTATTTTACCGGGGCTTAAATGAATCTTTGGTGATGGCTGGAATGTACTCTTTTGGAAGGATCGCTAGCAGGGTAATATAATGCTTTGGGACGGAGCTTTGTTACCTATATTTGTAGTTGATGAAACCATAAGGTGTGTGAGTTTTGGAAAGATGATTTTGAATAGGACATGTCAAGTTTAATTCTTCCTTCTTTCGGACAAGTTACAACTGTAACTGAATACTCATGTAGTAAATACAATCTATATTTGATCATTTGAAATAGAGATTCTAGTGGTATAATTCCAATTGATTTGTTTCTAATTTATTTACGTGATTTTAAATCTTATTTTGTTCTAATTGCGGAATTTATATTGTAAATCAAATTTTTTGGGTTTATGAGGTTACTATTAACATAAAAAAGTAAAAAGAGAGAATATGATTTAACCATATGATTAAAATATTTTCCAAATGTAAATTTTGTTACGAACATAAAAATGTATAACTGCATACAGTAAGGAATTACGTTATGGACTGTTGCATCACGTGTCACCGTCCTAAGCGGGTCCTGTATATAATTAGAGAGCTACATATTTGTTTTGTTGATTAATAAAAGTATTTACTTAACTAACATAACAACGAATTTTCAGTGACCATTCTTTCATGTAAACTCTTCTTAGTATTTCGTTTGTCAACACAATTGTTATTATTGAAACTAAGAAAATATATCACCCCTCTATAAATAGGCTATCACTCCAACACTTATAAGCACACCCAAAAAAAAAACTTATTCGTTAGGCAAATTTGCTCTCTGCATTTCTTTCATTTGTCTATAATTTGTGTCTTCACTTCAAAAAAATGGCTTTGAAGACAGTATTTGTTGCTTATATGCTTCTCCTCGCCATTTCTTTTCAAACGACTCTTTGTAAGTTTTTATGCAATGATTTATGAATCATTATTTATCAAATATCTACAAAAATATAACAATATGATTACATTACAAATTTAGAATTATATTTGTTTTTATGATTATTATATTAAAAACATTTCAAAGGTACGATATTGTTAATATGTTATTGCATATACAAAAATACTAACCAGCATTGAAATTTAATTTTGTAGGGCACGAAGTGAAGTGTGAGAATCTGGACGAAGACACGTGCGCTTTTGCAGTCTCGTCGAGTGGAAAACGTTGCGTTTTGGAGAAGACAGTGAAGAGGAGTGGAATCGAGGCGTACACGTGTCGATCGTCGGAGATAGAAGCAGACAAGCTCACTAACATCATTGAATCAGATGAGTGCATTAACGCTTGTGGTCTAGACAGGAAATCTTTGGGTATATCTTCAGATGCATTGTTGGAATCTCGGTTTACTCATAAACTATGTTCGGTTAAATGCTTAAACTAATGCCCTAACATCGTTGATCTTTTCTTCAATCTCGCTGCTGGTGAAGGTACGTTGTTGGAAAAACCGGTTCGGTTAAAATTACTATTTTCCCTAATTTATTTCGGTTTAATGGGTTTGGTTTGGTTTGCAATAGGAGTATATTTGCCAAAACTATGTGAATCTCAAAAAGGGAAGTTGAGAAGAGAAATGTCAGAAATTAGAGGCTCAAGACTTTCAATGGATACTCTTGGACCGGTTGGGCCCGTCAGGTTGGGTGATATAGCACCAGAACCGACTATTTCAATGGAACCCACGCCTTACATGTCGGCCTCGGAGCCGACTACTTTGTAAATCTTGAAGGATCAAGAATTCATTTCAAAGAACAAATCTGTTTCACTGGAACAAAATTCGTTGATCATTACTGTAACATCGAGATCAATTTATAGTAACCGGAGACATACCAACCGGTTACTTTGACTAGAAAAATAGAATTCTTTACAAACCGACTCATTTAAAACAAACCGAGAAAACCAGAAACGAGTAAGCTTGAACCGGGATAACAGAGCAACTGATTCGCAACAACCTCAACGATCTTATGCTTCCAACCTCGCACTGTGTCCTGCTCACACTCGCCTTCGATCCCTCTTTACTCCCCTTCACGTTGGAGCATGAGGGTCTATCATGCCCAACTTGGACTTTAAGTAATGAAATTGAGCTTTCCCGAGGGCCTTTGTCATGAGATCTGCAAGTTGGTATGTGGTTTTAATATGATGAAATGTGACAATTCCTTCAGCTACTGCATCACGAACTGCGTGACAGTTTGCTTCTATGTGTTTAGTCCGTTCGTGGAAGACAGGGTTCGAAGCTATGTTTATTGCCGCCTTGCTATCACAGTAAAAATGCGTGGGCAAGGTTTGATCAATACCAAATGTTTTCAGCAATCTTCGCACCCATTTGATTTCACGAAGACCTGCAGCCATCGATCTGTATTCGGCTTCTGCGGAAGAGTGAGACACGGTTTCGTGCTTCTTGGTCTTCCAAGACACTGGATATCCACCTAAGAGCACCACATAATCACTTAGAGACCTTCTTGTTAGAGGACATGAGGCCCAATCCGAGTCACAGTATATAAACAAAGTGAGATCTTTGTCCGACTTCAAGAGAATCCCCATTCCTGGTGTTCCTTTGAGGTAACGCACCACCCTGAGTGCAGCCTCCCAATGAGCTTTTCGTGGAGATTGCATAAATTGTGACAGTACATGAACAGAATAACACAGCTCTGGTCTTGTATTGATAAGATATATCAATCTTCCTATCAGTATACGATACCGCGTGGGATTCTCAAGCAGTGGTCCTTCATCAAGAGCCAACCTGTGATTCTGTTCTAATGGAGTGACATCAGGCTTTGATCCCAAGCTTCCCGAGTCAGCCACTATTTCGAGTATGTACTTTCTCTGTGACAGAAATATTCCTTCACCATTTCTACTTACCTCTAGGCCCTGAAAATATTTCAGCTTCCCAAGATCCTTCATAGAGAAGCATCTTCCTAAGTAGTCTTTGAACTTTTGAACTAGATACTCATCATTCCCACATATGATGAGATCATCTACATATATTAAATCTTGAATTTCTTTGCCTTTGTTAGTGTAAGAAAACAATGAGTAATCTTCGTAAGACTGTTCGAAACCGAACCTGACAAGAGAGTCTGAAAGTTTCTTGAACCAGCAGCGAGGAGCCTGCTTCAGTCCATAAAGAGACTTCCTGAGGCGACAAAATTTTCCAAGATGAGTGTGTCTAAAGCCTGGTGGCAACTTCATGTACACCTCCTCTTCTAGATCTCCATGCAAGAACGCGTTATTCACGTCCATCTGGTAGACTTTCCAGTTGTTTGCGGCTACCAATCTCAGCAGCATTCTCACAGTCGTCATCTTGACCACAGGTGTGAAAGTTTCTGCGTAATCTTCCCCTTCGACCTGATTGTTTCCCAGTACCACTAGCCGAGCCTTATGACGTTCTAATCAACTATCTCCCATGTGTGTTGATCTTCAAGAGCTGTCACTTCTTTAAGCATTGCATTCTTCCACACTTCAACACACACAGCTTCCCCATAGTGCTTTGGCTCCACTTCTACTTGAATAGCTGCCAGAAAAACTTTCTGTTGGACAGAAAACTGAGCATCAGACACAAAGTCAGTTAAGGGGTACAAACTTGTGTCTGACATGTTTCTCTCTGTCATGCTTTCTCTTTGATCACAAGCAACACTATACTGAACAAAATCTTTCAGCTTAGTCGAAGGTAACCTCTGCCTTTCACTATTTCTCAAATAAAGCATGACTTCTTTTAGAGATTCAGCTTCATGATCTGCGACAATAGACACCTCATTAGTTTTTTCATCGGCTGAATCAGTTACCAGCTTCTGTTTCGTGCTTATGTCACCAGTACAAAGAGCATCAATTGTTCTCCCCCTGTCGTTGAATCCCTCAAGGATGTCTTCAGCTGTGTCCCCTTCGATACATTCTTCATCTTTAGTGCAATTCTCTGCATCTCGTCTTGTGTGAGATTCAGCTTCCGAAGGAAAGATATCTTCCCTGAAGACAACATCTCGTGATACCATAAACTCATTAGTAGACGGATTATAAACCTTCCAGACTTTTTGTCCAAAAGGGTAACCCACAAACACACACAAACTACTCATTTCATCAAATTTACTCTTACTTCTGGACTTCCTATGCACATAACAAGCAGAGCCTAAAGTCCTCAGTCTAGAGTAATCAGGAAACTTACCATACAAAATCTCATATGGACTTTTCCATTTGTGAATTCCAGACGGTGTCCTGTTGATCACAAATGCTGCTGTCAGTACGGCTTCTCCCCAGAATTTCACTCAGAGTCTTGATTGAAATAGCAGACTTCGAGCCACATTCAAGATGTGCATGTGCTTTCTTTCTACTCTCCCATTCTGCTGAGGAGTATATACGCAGGAAGTCTGATGCACAACTCCATTTTCTCTAAAATACGAGCCTAAAGACATGAATTCACTTCCATTGTCACTTCTTATTAATTTTACTATTTTTGCAAACTATTTTTCTGTATAAGTGAAGAATTCTTTGAGCACCCTATTTACTTCAGATTTAGCAAGAAGCAAGTATGTCCACACTGCTCTAGAATAGTCGTCAACTATTGTGAGAAAATATACTACACCATTAGAAGAACTAACTCTGTAAGGCCCCCAAACATCACAATATATCAAATCGAAACAACTAACAGTTTTATTCATGCTTAATGAAAAAAGATCCCCTAGTCTGTTTAGCTTTACAACATACATCACAAGACTTAGAGTTAAGAGCATTGTAAGAAACATAACCAGTATAAAAACGGCAAGCTATTGAGAACTGAGAAGGAGGGATGTCCTAGACGCTTGTGCCACAAATCAGAATCAAATTTACTTGAATTCAGGTGTGCCTTCATAGTGCTAGCTTCATTCAAGTAAATAGACTATGTTCTTCTCTTCACCTTTGCCAATCTGCATTGTCGAGAAAACGGTCCTGTAACACACACATTGTGTCAGTGAACAAAGCAACACACTTTGTGTTACTTAACAACTTTGACACTGAAACAAGTGTACAATTCAATGAAGGCACATATAACACATTAGGCAGAGACAAGGTTTCTGACAGAGACACAACACACATACTAACGGCAAAAGTTTTACTTCCATCTGCAAATCCTATAGTACATGGTGATATTTTCTCCAAATCTTTCAATAAGTTCAAATTACAAGTCATATGATGTGAGGCCCCTGAGTCTAATATTACATCACCTAGATCTCTCTTACCAGCCAGTTTGTCAGAGTTAGCAAACTCTGTCTTCTCAACAACAAGTCGTTGAAGGATTCTCTTCTCTCTCTC
>JAKUCM010008901.1:0-20738 GCA_023374145.1 Lepidium sativum | reverse complement strand
TGCCGGATGGTTGGAATGCGCTGGATAGCTGCGATGATCGGGAGGCTATAGTCGATGGCCTCATCACCCTAAGTGCCAATCGATATAGTTATATTGAAGTTGTAGTTGTTGTTTTGTTTTGTTGGTTAGTGTCTACACTCTACTGTAGCCAGCTCTAAATTCATAAAAGTTAAGGATATCTTGACAGCTGAACTTGTTCAAGTACTCGATTTAAACCCGTTAAGCTAATGACTTGAACTTACAGATTTAAATATCTTGAATTTTGTTTTTCATCTAATAGTTATAATGTTATCGTTTTCTTTTCTTTTTGTTAAAAAAAAAAAAAAAAAAAGTGTCCCGTTTATAATTTTTTTTTGTCAACAATCCGATAAATCTAATCTATAACTCAATATTGACTTTTGATACTAAAACTATTAGCTAAATTAATATAGATATTAATTGTTGACAAATGATATAATGTTAGCTTTGACATATAGTTATTGCTAAAATAACATTATTTCTCTTTCTATTACTCACAAATGCTTGGTCTCCTCTTTCTATGACTCGCGAATCCTTCGCCTCTTTTTACTGGTCACATCTCAATCAGTCTAAAATTAGGCCGTTGGTGGCTCTCACAGCACAAGTGACCCTTTGTCGTCTCGCCTTCATGGCGTTTTAGATATAGAATTTTCTGTTTTGATTTAACCATTGTGAAGTTAAATGTAGGCTCGTGCCTGAGCTTTGCTGCTGATGCTATCGTTGTCGTAGCTTGTGGTGGCTGTCGTGCCTCTTCTATGGTTGACAGTGGCGTGGATATGGATTTTCTAACTGGCGATGGGCTTGTTTGAGTCTCGGATCTCTTGATCTTGTGTTTGATTTTATGGGTTCGTGCTATGGCAGTTCTCCAAGGTATTTTACGCTGGTATTTGTCTATGGTGTGAAATCTTTGCGGCAAGCCTTTTTCATTTTGCCTGGTCTCTGTTTAGTTACAAATATTTAGGTTTTCTCCGTAACTTTAGCTTATGTGTGATGTTTGGTTTCTCTTCTTCCCTTAGTAATCGTGATTAGGATAGGATATAGCTTAGGTTGCGGGATTCCTTTCCCATATGTTCTTGGCTATATTTGGTTATGATCCCTTCGAATTGAGTGTTGATGCCTTTCATCCTCCGATTTGGATTTTGGTCTTGTTACCTAGCTCAAGTGGTCTATATCGGTTTTAGTAATATCAAGTGTGAGACTCATTTTCTATAGAAAATGCTACTCTATATGACTCAAATCATTGTCTTTAGTAGGAATCTCGTTGTCAGAATGTCGTTCGGGAACTCTTTAGGATTGATTACATATGTTCTTCTCTATGCCGTCTATTATTTGTCTCTTATTGTAATTTCCAATCCTAATATATTTCAGACTGAAATGAAATATATATATATATATATATATATATATTAGCTTTGTATATTCCATTCTTATTGTTAATGCAGGTCACCTCTCTGCAAAATAATGAAAACAAATATGTAAAATGTAAAAGATTCATTTATTTTGTTTCTAGAGATAACCAAAAGGCAATTGACTACAATTCAAGTGCATAAGATTACCAATATAGTGGTATACTCAACATGATTAATTATTATTATGCATTGATAATAATTATTACCCTTCGAGTTTAAACACTCAACATGATTATTGTGGAGTGATAGTGGACCAAGAACAGCTCCACAGCCCAACAAGCAAGTGAAGAAGTCCAAGCTAAGAACTGCCCATACAAACCACCAAAGCCGAACACACAGAGACGTTAGTTCATCTTCTCTAATGAGGTTTTAGCTTATTTATAATATAAATAATGATTTAAGAACCTCTAATGAGGTTCTCAAGTTTTGTGGGGTTTCAATGATAGAACCCCACACAAAGTTCTTAAAATTTTTATAAAAAAACTCATTTCCTATTGCTAAACTTAACATAACTATACAATTCAAATTCATATCTACACGTTTGAACCAGCAACATGAGAATACCGCAATACTAGTATTCCAGCTAAATCTTAGAATCAACTTTTCAAAAGTAACAGAAGTTTCCGGTTACAATTTATCCGACCAAAACAAAAGGAACAATAGATTACCAAATGCACTATTTGGAGTAGCAGATGCAGCAGAGAGCAAGCTATCATAGACGTGGGCATGAGTTTACAAAGCTTACCCAAGAACTCACCTTTTGGACTGAAGAAAAGAGCTGTGCAATAGAGAGTGTATCCATCTTTCTCTATAGCTCCCATTACCAAGTACACATGGTTTTTCCTTGCTGCCTTTGCCAATCTTCCTACTCCAGGGCCTAAACAAGTTTCAATACATAAACCAAACTGAAAAAAGAATCATTTTGCGACCCCCAAGTACTTAACTAGACTTGAGAGATAACTTCCAAATCCATTCAAATACTAGACTCTTTTTCTGATGAAAATCAACAAAATTTGGATCATACCAGGAACTTGAATAACAAAAGAATGGTTTCATGTGAAGCCTCAATGTCTCATTACAGAATCACAATCCTACCTACTAAAGTAAGTATGTAAAAGCACATATATTCACAATGGTTTCATGTGAAGCCTCAATGTCTAAATTGAAGAGAAGTAAATGGATTTGGAAATGATTATAAATTGAAATTTACCCCATTGTTAGCGTCTAATTGATGCTCCTCGTCAATATGGTGACACAATTCAACTAAATCATAATCATCTGAGCAAAACAGACATGAATAATCCGCTGTCATTTCATCATCTCCTTCATCATCTTCAATCCCAATACATCCTAACAGAAGATTACAATCACCAAACATTTATCAATTCCACAACAAAACCAAGAAAAACACCCATAAAGTGACCAAATTTAAAACCACTACAGATTTTGTAATTCAATAAACACATTAAAAAAACCTACATAAACCCTAAAATCCAATTAGAAAAAGAGGGATTTTGAAGCTAACCAGGCTGATACTTAGCAAGCTCTTCTAAACGATATTTATTTGAAGAATTAAACCCACAAATGCCCAAGAAATCTTCTTCCATTTGATTCTGAATCCCTAACAAGAAAAACCTTTCCAAAATCGACAAAAATGGATGAAATCGCCGCAGAGAGAAGAGGAGGAAGAGAAGAAAGCTGAAGAGTCGCGACAGTTCTCTTCTTTTTTTTGGGCCAAAACACCTAAACTAATCCCCACCCGACACGTAGAGTCTCTTAAGAGTCTCTTAAAATCCCTTATTAAGAACCATTTCTTACATTTTGCTTTTTTTTTTTTAAAATTTACTAAGAACCTCATTAAGATCACCTCCTCAATGGAAGTGGTAGAGCAAACGGAAAACAAAATCTCAAAACCTGCAAAATAGATTTGATACTCTCTCATCCCTAGATGGATTAACATCTACATTGTTCTAGATAGCTCTATAAAGAGCGCATTTTGTAAACGTTGTTAGAGTATACAAAATAGAATCAAAACTTTCAGTCTTTACCTTCAAAGTTTCGATCTTTATCTTCTTCTACGTTTCTAATGTTTCAGTCTTTATCCTTCAAAGTTTCGATCTTTATCTTCCTCTGCATTTCTAAAGTTTCAGTCTTTTACCCTTCAAAGTTTCGATCTTTGTCTTCCTCTACATTTCTAAAGTTTCAGTCTTTATCCTTCAAAGTTTTGATCTTTTTCTTCCTCTACGTTTCTAACGTTTCAGTCTTTGACCCTTCAAAGTTTCGATCTCTATTTTCTTCTGTGTTTCTAAAGTTCCAGTCTTTATCCTTCAAAGTTCCGATCTTTATCTTTCTCTACATTTCTAACAGAAAGAATAAGACGATACGATGAATGATGGGATCATCATCATCGTTTAGCACAAAGAAGGACAACGATGTGTTGGTAGATGAATCTTACTTCTCTGCTTTATTGACTACGATGAAGTTATCAATAGTAGAGTTTTGGAGTTTTGGAGACTAACTACCAGAGCTTTCGTTGTAAGCTTGTAATAACTTAAAAATTAAATATATGATATTTAGGAGAATCTAAATATACATATTTTGGAGTTTTCAATAGTAGAGTTTTGGAGTTATATTTCCCTATACAAGGATGTGTTAAATTTGTGACACAACTTAGTGATTTTGGGATTAAGGTTTTGAGATATTTTCCTTAAGATTAATAAGAGAGTTATTATTGTTAAATTCTAGTTCTACATTGTCCGGTTTCTATACTTGGTATCAGAGCTTAAGAAAGATCTAATGGCCGGAGGTGACATCACCATAACGTCATACAATGACGATGAAGAAAACGTAATGAAGATGAAGGAAGGAGTAGGCTCGTCTTCCATCAAATGCCCCATGTTGAATTCCAGTAACTACACTGTGTGGTGCATGAGGATGAAGTGTTGCTCAAGGTTCATAAGTCATGGGAAGCAATAGAGAAGGGGAACATCGATGAAACGAAGAACGACATGGCATTGGCCTTATTATTCCAATCGATTTCCAGAGTCTCTTATCCTACAGGTGGGTGATCTGGAAACCGGGAAGGAAGTATGGGAGGCCATCAAGTCGCGACATATTTGAGCATATAGGGTTAAGAAGGCAAGATTGCAGACTCTCATGGCCAAGTTCGACAGCTTGAAGATGAAACAATATGACAAGATTGATGATTTCGTAGGTAAACTGTCAGCAATTACGACAAAGTCGGCAGCCTTGGGAAAGGAACTGGAAGAACCTAAGATTGCCAAAAAATTTATGTCAAGTCTCCCTCGAAATAAGTATATGTACATCGTAACTTCTCTCGAGCAAGTACTAGATCTCAACAAGAAAAACTTCGAGGACATTGTAGGTCGTATAAAAGCATACAATGAAAGAATTAGTGAGGAAGATGAGGAAGAAGATAAGGAACAAGAAAAACTCATGTATGCTAATACAAATCAAACTCAGAATAATAGCGGAGGCCATAGAGGAAGAGGACGAGGAGGTCGCTCTTCAAGAGGAAGAGGACGTGGTCGGTCATGGTATCAACAAAGGGACACATATAAAGATTATGATATATCTCATATCACGTGTTATAGGTGTGATAAACAAGGATATTACACCTCAGACTGCCCTGATAGGTTGCTTAAATTACAAGAGGCTACGGAGAAAAAGGAGGAAGACACTCAATCGGCGGATGAGTTGATGATGAATGAAGTTGTTTATATCCAAGAAGATAGAGTGATACTGATATGATCATGGAAAGCAGCAAGGAACCTAAGGAGAACTTGGAGCTAAGCAATGAAGATCACGAGAGAGCTTTGGAGATTTCAGCCGGTCCAATTACAAGATCACGGGCTAAGCAAATCAAGGAGAGCATTTCTGGATTTATTCAAGGCCTTTTGGACAAATAACAACATAATGAATCCATTTGACTTTATACTTGCCAAGTCCAACCCACTTTGAGCCTTCTACAAGTCCAAGAGAAGTCTCAAAATCAAGTCTTAAAATCCATCCCATGAATAGTGACGAATTTGGAAGACTAAAAGATATTTTGCATCACAAAATTTCAAGATTCTTTCTCATTAAAGTCATGATAAATTGTTACAGTTACTTGTCATTTACTTAGTAGTCTTTACTCTTCATTTTTAAGACATTCAATAAGTCTAGAGGAATCTAGAGAGTCCTTTCTTTTCTTTATAAACTCATGTAATTCTCATTTGTGAGAATCCAACTTTTTATCAATAAATTTGAGAGTGATTCTCTTTTGTTATTTGTGAAATTTTTTATCTTTCTTGGTGTGTCATATCCAAGGGATCAAACTGGTTTATCAAGTGATTTCCATCACACTTGTGTGGCCATTACTAGCCATTGGCGGGAAGGGGTGAGTCAAAAAATCAACAATCTTCGGTTTAATATACTAAAGGTAGGGGCTACTCGAGTCAACATTCCGTGGTTCCACCACCTTGATTAATTGAAGGCGAGTTGAAATAACAACAATCTTAGGTTTGATATATCTAAGGTGAGGGTTACTCAACTTTTTTGAAGACCAAGGACTATCCTCACAACTTGGAGTGACGATTTCTTCGGGATTCCGCATCATTTGGTATTAGAGCACACTTCCAAGTTAGTTAATCTTTTCGTTTTCTATCTATGCATCTTCTATCTTTTCATCTTTTACCTTTTCAACTTTTATCTTTTCATCTTTTCATCTTTTATCTTTTCATCTTCTATTTTTCCAACTTCTATCTTTTCATATTTTCTTCTTAATTAATTGGAGAAAAAAACAAAAAAAAGCAAAAAAAAAGGAATATAAAAAAAAACTCTTCATCTTCTATTATTTATATAAAAAAAAATTTTGTTCGTTGTTTGTTTGTGTACCAAGATCTATCTAATACTTGAGTTGTGTGATACTTGTTAGGTAATTGACCCTTGGGGAAAGCAAATGAAAGTGTGTTTGATTAGTTCTATAAGAACATTTTGAGATTCAAAAAGAGAGGAAAAAAGCGTAAGGTTTTGAGAACATTTGAGAGAAAAGCCAATAATTTGAGAGAAACACTTGTGTGTCAAACACTTGAGAGATTGTGAGACATTTTTCTATTGAGTCTTCTTTTTTTTACAGGTTCTAAGTATGTCAAACGACAATAACGACAATCCGGAGGGTGAGCAAATACAAGGATATCTAAATCTCCAAATTCAAGCTTTGATGAGAGAGATGACCCGTTTCTTGAGAGTTGAGATGGAAGCAGTCAATGAACGTTCTGATCAAGTTCAAAATGAGACAACACTTAGGCAACAACCTCGGCTGCCTAACATACAAGGAGATTCACCACTGGCGGAAGTACAAAGAGACGGTGTTGACTACTATGGTCGAGATGGACACTCATCTAACTCGAGTCGAAGGAGACCTAGACGAGCTAGGGAAGAAAGAGGTCAGGCTAAAGATAATTTAGGGGGACTTAAGCTGAAAATTCCATCATTTCAAGGAAAGAACGATCCATATGCCTATCTTGAATGGGAGAAAAAGATTGAACTCGTTTTTTATTGTCAATACTATTCCGAGCTTAACAAGGTACGAGTTGCAGCCACTGAGTTTTATGATTATGCTATTAATTGGTGGGATCAAGTGGTGACAATCATGAGAAGAAATAGAGAATGACCCATTGAGACTTGGGAAGACATGAAAACCTTTATGAGACGACAGTTCATTCCTAGTCACTATCATCGAGAGTTGCATCAAAAACTTAGGAGATTGGTGCAAGGTAACCGAAGTGTGGAAAATTATTTTCAAGAGATGGACATACTTATAATGAGAGCCGATATAGACAAAGATCGTGAGGCTACCATGGCCAGATTTCTTAGTGGTTTGAATCATGAGATCAAAGACCGAGTAGAGATGCAACAATATGTGGAATTGGAAGATATGTTGCATAAAGCTATCTTGGTGGAGCAGCAGCTCAAGAAGAATGGTAGCCCACGTCAAACTTATGGCATGGGTTCTATTACTCAACGTCCTAGCTACTCATGCGAAAACAAAATTGTTCCAAAGCCAAAGTTTGAATCCAAGCTGAATACTAGTCGACAAGAAGACAAAGGTAAAGTTGAACCGTCTTCTACAAGAAATCGTGATGTGCAATGTTTTAAGCATCATGGCAGGAGAAATTATGAAAATCAATGCTCAAACAAGAGGACCATAATACTTAGAGCCAATGGAGAGTACGAAACTGAAGAAGAAGTGGTTTCAGATTTTATGTCATCTCAAGATGAACTGGAGTTACCTACAGCCAAAGGTGATCTTTTGGTAGCTAGAAGGTCTTTGAGTGTGCAAGGTAAACTAGAGGACAACATGCAGCGTGATAATCTATTCCACACACGATGTCTTGTTCTTGATAAGGTGTGTAGTCTTATAATTGATAGAGGGAACTGTAAGAATGTGGCGAGTATTACACTTGTGGAGAAACTGGGATTGACTACTCGAAAACATCCCAAACCGTATAAGCTTCAATGGTTAAGTGAGTTTGGAGAACTCAAAGTGTCAAAGCAAGTTGTGGTTCCATTTTAGCATTGGGAAGTATTAAAATGAGGTGATTTGTAATATTGTAGGCTGGGCATATTTTTCTTGGGAGACCATGGCAGTTTGATCTGAAAGTCGTTCATGATGGTTTCACTTACAAATATTCATTTGGTTATAAGGGGAAAACTGTTACGATTGTTCCTATGACTCCTAATGAGATCTACCAAGATTATTTGCTTCTGAAGCAACGTGAGGAGAGAGCTATAAGTGACTCAAATACAAAACACCAAAAAGAGAGTGAGATTGAGAGAGAAACACTAAAAAAGAGTGAGCTTAAGAGTGAAACACACAAAGAGAGAAAACAGAGAAAACACCAAAATTTTTTTGTGAGGTCAAGTGAGATAAAGAGAGCTTCAGTTTCACATCAGCTCATATTTGTACTTATGTACAAAGAGGTCTTTATGAGTTCTACTAACCTTGACCCCGGTTTGCCTAGTGATGTTTCTTCTTTATTGCAGGATTTTGGAAATGTATTTCCGGATGAGAATCCTAGTGGTTTACCTCCAATCCGAGGGATTAAGCATCAAATAGACTTTGTACCCGGAGCATCCATTCCAACTCGTCCAGCCTATAGAACCAATCCGGAAGATACCAAGGAGTTGCAAAGGCAAGTGAGTGAGCTGATGGAGAAATGATATATCTGTGAGACCATGAGTCCATGTGTCGTGCCCATTTTACTAGTTATTAAGAAGGATGAAACTTGGCGCATGTGTGTTGATTGTAGATCCATCAATAATATCACTGTAAAGTATAGACACCAAATTTCTCGCTTAGATGATATGTTAGATGAGCTGCATGGTTCTTGTATCTTTTCTAAAATGGATCTTAAGAGTGGATATCATCAAATTCGAATGAAAGAGGGTGATGAATGGAAAACAACTTTTAAAACAAAACATGGTCTTTATGAGTGGATTAACTAATGCACCCAGCACGTTCATGAGGTTAATGAACCATATTTTGAGACATTTTATTGGATTGTTTGTGGTTATCTACTTTGATGATATTCTGGTTTTTAGCAAAATTTTGGAAGAGCACAATGAGCATTTGAAATCGGTTTTTAGGTGTACTAAGAAAGGAAAAGCTATATGCTAACTTGAAAAAGTGTACCTTTTGTTCGGATAACCTTGTGTTTCTAGGATTTGTTGTAAGTGCACATGGCATTCAAGTAGACGGGGAGAAAGTGAGAGCAATCCGAGAATGGCCAAGTCCTAAAACCGTAGGAGAAGTTCAAAGTTTTCATGGCCTTGTTGGATTCTATAGACAGGTTGATCGTGATTTTAGCACTATTGCTGCCACACTTACTGAAGTGATCAAGAAAGATGTTGGATTCAAATGGGGCCATTGGGCCATTTCGATTCTTGGAAAAGATCAATGAAAACGCCTACAAGATGACTTGCCAAGTGAGTACAAAATCAGTTCTAGCTTTAACATTTCTGACTTGATTCCTTTTGATGTAGATGAACCTGATTTGAGGTCAAATCTTTTTCAAGAGGAAGGGGATGATATAATCATGGAAAGCAACAATGAAGCTAATGAGAACTTGAATCTAAGCAATGAAGATCATGAGAGAGCTTTGAAGATTATAGTCGGTCCAATTACAAGATCACGGGCTAAACAAATCAAGAAGAGCATTTGTGGATTTATTCAAGGCACTTTGGACAAAGAACAACATAATGAATCCATTGGACTTTATACTTGCCAATTCCAACCCACTTTGAGCCTTCTACAAGTCCAAGAGAACTCTTAAATCAAGTCTTAAAGTCCAGCCCATGAATAGTGACGAATTTGGAAGACTAAACGATATTTTGCATCACAAAAGTTAAGGAGTCCTTCTCATTCAAGTCATAATAAAATTGTTACATTTACTTAGTATTATTTACTCTTCATTTTTAAGACATTCAATAAGCCTAGAGGAATCTAGAGAGTCCTTTCTTTTCTATATAAACTCATGTAATTCTCATTTGTGAGGTTTCAACTTTTTATCAATAAATTTGAGAGTGATTCTCTTTTGTTATTTGTGAAATTTTCGATCTTTCTTGGTGTGTCATATCCAAGGGATCAAACTGGTTTTGTCAAGTGATTTCCATCACACTTGTGTGGCCATTACTAGCCATTGGCGTGAAGGGGCGAGTCAAAAAAGCAACAATCTTCGGTTTAATATACTAAAGGTAGGGGCTACTCGACTCAACATTTTGTGGTTCCACCACCTTGCTTAATGGAAGGCGAGTTGAAATAATAACAATCTTAGGTTTGATATACCTATGGTGGGGGGTTACTCAAGTTCTTTGAAGACCAAGGACTATCCTTACAACTTGGAGTGACGATTCCTTCGGGATTCCGCATCAGATACCGAGTGGTTTTGAGACTAATCAAGAATCGAATAAAAATTTGTACCTTGATAATGGGGCATCTAGTCACATGAGTGGAGACAGAAGTTTCTTTTATGAACTTGATGACAATGTTATGGTAAAGGTCAGGTTTGGAGACGATTCGCGTATTGACATTAAAGGAAAAGGCTCGATACGATTTATTTTTGACAATGGTGAAAGAAAAGAGCTTCATAATGTGTACTACATACCAAATTGGAAGAGTAATATCTTAAGTTTGGGTCAAGCTACTGAGGCGGGTTGTGAAATTCAGATAATTGAAGATAATCTAAAGATCTATGATAGGTTTGGTAAGCTGTTGGTTGGAACAAAAAGGTCTCAAAATCGATTGTGAAAGGTGCTGCTAGAAGACGAGAATATTAAAGGCTTGCAGTTAACCTCCATGCACGAGTCCTCTACTTGGCATGCAAGTCTAGGCCATGTCAATCCAGACACAATGAAATTGATGATAAACAAAGAATTAGTAATGGGTGTGCCAAATATCAAGATCAAAAGGCAAGTGTGTATGTCGTGTTTGCTTGGCAAGCAAACGAGACATTCGTTTCCACAAACAACCATGTATAGAGCTACACAAGCTCTCGAACTAATTCACGGAGACCTTTGTGGACCTATCACACCTCCAACACCTACACTAAAGAGGTATATCGTGATTATAGATGACTTTTCGCGTTATATGTGGACAATCCTGCTGCAGGAAAAGAGTGGAGTGTTTGAGAAGTTTAAGAGCTTCAAAACACTTTTTAAATGAGAAAACAATGCTATGATCAAGACATTCAGAACCCATAGGGGTGGGGAGTTTACATCTAATGAGTTTCCAGCCTACTGTGATAAACATGGAATCAAGAGACATTTGACAGCCCCTTACTCATCCCAACAGAATGGAGTGGTCGAAAAACGAAACATGACACTCTTGGGAATGACGAGAAGCATTTTGAAACACATGAGATTACCAAGTTCTCTGTGGGGCGAAGGTGTAAGACATTCCACCTATTTGATCAATAGAATTGCAACAAGGTCTCTGGTAAATAAAACTCCGTATGAAGCACTGAAGGGAAGAAAACCAAATCTAAATCACTTAAGAGGTTTTGGGTGTCTTAGTTTTGCGAGAACTGAAACGGTAGGAAGGAAAAAACTAGACAACAAATCGAGAATCTTGGTACATTTCAGAACTGAACTTGGGTCAAAGGCATACCGGTTACTTGATCCCTCAAGCAAGAGGATCATAGTAAGTCGAGACGTTAAATTTGATGAGAACAAAGGATGAGATTGGAAGGAGGTTAGTGAAGAAGGTAATCTCTGAAGCTCTACAAGTTTTTTGGTTAATATTGGAGATTTTGGGAATAGAGGGGTTAGGTTGCTTGAGCAAGAAGCCATGGCTGACTCTAGTACTAATGAATCTCGGGTTATTGCCCAAAACAACGTGCCTAACGAACCTAAAGTAGATGAGGATGAGACTAGTGAAGCTGAAAACGCTAATGAAGACCATCCGATGGTAAAAAGATCTATGAGACCTAGGTCTGAACAACAGTATCTTACTGACTATGTCACTCGAGACGAAGATTTTGATCGACTTTTACTGTCAATAAATGAAAAACCATGGAACTTCACCGAGGCTGAAAAATAAGAAGTTTGGATAGAAGCATGTAAAGATGAAATCTCATCAATCGAAAGAACTAAAACTTGGGATTTGATTGATCCACCGATGGGAGTTCATGTGATTGGTCTGAAGTGGGTTTTTAAGCTAAAGCAGAATATTGATGGGAGTATCAATAAACACAAAGCAAGATTGGTTGTCAAAGGTTATGTTCAGAAACATGGTATTGATTACGATGAAGTCTTTGCACCCGTGGCTCGTTTGGAAACAATCAGATTCATTATTAGTCACTCGACTTCTTATGGTTGGAAGATACATCATTTGGATGTTAAGATAGTGTTTCTAAATGGGGATTTGAAGGAAAAGGTGTACGTTAGTCAACCAGAAGGTTTTGTGTTACAAGGAAGTGAGAGCAAAGTTTATAAGCTAAACAAAGCTCTCTATGGTTTAAAACAAGCACATAGAGCGTGGAATGCTAAACTGAATGTGACTCTATTGGAGATGAAGTTTCAAAGATGCTCCAAGGAACCGTCACTGTATTGGAAGAAGGACAGGGAAGAACTTCTCGTCGTGGCGGTATACGTAGATGATTTGCTTGTTACCCGGCTCGTCTTTGACATTGATACTTGAATTTAAGGAGAAGATGGCTACTAAATTTGAGATGAATGATCTTTGATTACTTACGTACTACCTTGTAATTGAGGTAAGACAATTGGAATATGGTTATACTGTTAAAGCAAGAGAGATATGCCTGAAAGATACTTGAAGAAAACAGTATGGAAGATTGCAACTCGACTCATGTACCAATGGACATGAACTTAAAGTTGTCAAAACCTCTTGAAAAGAGAGATATTGAAGGAGGTGAATATCGCAGAAGCATAGGGTGTCTTCGGTATTTGCTGCACACACGCCCTTATCTATCGTATAGCTTTGGAGTCTTAAACAAGTACATGCAGCATCCAAAGGAATCACATGGAAGCGGACTGAAACAAGTCCTCTGATTCTTGCGAGGTACATGCTTGTATGGACTTTTCTTCAAGCGTACTAACAAGGTTAGTCTCTTGGGTTACAGCGATAGCTCGTACAATGTGGACATTGATGATGGGAAAAGTACTACGGGTCACATCTTTTATCTTGGTGAGTCACCAATCACTTGGTGCTCTCAAAACAAGAGATGGTAGCTTTGTCATCATGTGAAACTGAGTTTATGGCTGCCACATAAGCTGCCAAACAAGCAATATGGCTTCAGGAAATTCTTGCTGAGGTAACCCAAAAAAGGTGTGAGAAAGTGATGATTCGAATTGATAACAAGTCAGTGATAACCCTTACGAAGAACCTTGTGTTTCATGGACACAGCAAACACATACACACCAAATTCCATTACATCCGTGAATGTGTCGAGAATGGGCAAGTAAGGGTTCAACACGTCTCGGGTAGTGAGAAAAAGGCATGTATCTTAACCAAATCCCCCGGGAGAGTTAAGTTCAAGGAGATGAGGAGCTTGATTGGCGTTGAAGACATGAGTGAGGATGGTTTCAAGCTTAAGGGGGAGAATGTTGTTGTAAGCTTGTAATAACTTAGGGATTAAGTATATGATATTTAGGAGAATCTGAATATACATATTTTGGAGTTATCAATAGTAGGATTTTAGAGTTATATTTTCCTATATAAGGATGTGTTAAATTTGTGACACAACTTAGTGATTTTGGGATTAAGGTTTTGAGATATTTTCCTTAAGATTAATAAGAGAGTTATTCTTGTTAAATTCTAGTTCTACATTGTTCTGTTTCTACAAGAGCCACGTTCAAATGAATCTGACCATGCGGGTTAAGCAGGAACCGGAGGTTAGAATCAAAAAGGATCAGCCGAGTCATCTCGAAAGTTGTATGGATGAAAAGTCTTCTTCCGATATTTTCCGAGGCACTACAACTTGCACTCACTCCTACTGTACCAACTGCACCGTACGGTACGTGGCGGTTAAGATTGTAGGAACCTGCAATCTGAATAGCAAGAACAACGAGAAAGGAGAAGTACAGAGACGAAGCTTAAGCTTCTGTACTTGAGCAATTAATCCCCCAGTCATGTGCAAGATTTCATGGAGGTAATGCTCCAGTATTCACTCTGTAATTACTCGACTTCTATGCACATAGAAGTCAAGCTTGAATGTTTCAAGACGAATCAACATATATAGAAATAAGAAAAGGGAAACAGAGAAGAAGAGAATCAGTCATATGCACATTGAAGATTCGATCATTTTTCATGATCATAAAGGCTTTATTTAAGTCTTCTCTTTTCTTTACACTTTTTCTTCTTATTTCTAATGTGTATTTATACACATATTTGATTCGTATCCTAAATCAAGAAACAAGATATAAAGGGTCTGTTATAAGTGTTTGGGCCTCAAATGGATTAAGATCCAATTTCATAAACAATAATAACCCAACAAAGATCAGAGAAAACGCAGCGAGGATCAAATGCCCGGACGTGGATTGCACAAGCATGATGGAACCGTACACGTGTCAAGATCTGATCCCTAAGGACGTGTTCGAGCGTTGGGACAAAAACTTGTGCGAGTCTTTGATTTCCTCGTGGGACAAATTTTACTGTCCGTTTAAAAAGCGTTCAGCTAAGATGGCTGATGATGAAACTAATGGTCAAGTCACACAGACAGAGTGTCCATCTTGTCACAGATTGTTCTGTCCCAAGTGTAAGATGACATGGCATGCTGACATTGCCTGTGACGAGTTCCAGAGATCTCGAAATACTAATTGTTAAAACATCGGCTTCATTGTAGCTCAATTGCAATGCGGAATTCTTGAATTGAGACTTTAATTAGTTCGGGTTGAATGTTCGTGAAGAGATAAAACATGCAAGACTTATAGAGTTCCTCACTGAAAAATCAGTGAGTACATCTCTCTTCGGAAATCAATCCGGAATCCATTATCACCTATGTTCTCTCTGTTACAGTAAGTTCTCTAAAACAATGGTGAATCAAAACGAAAACCTATCAAGGAAGAAGAATAATGAACCTAGCCTATATTTTGGTCAGGTTCATGTTGAGCCGATGCTTGGGCCTTCGCTCGGCCCATCACAAAAACGAGCTACAACAATGACTTGGGCCTTACCGGCATGTGTCCCATTAGGCAGATCAATTGCTGGGCTTCTAGTTTGGCCCACAGACCAAACGAGTCGACAAAACCCGACAATATGCACCTTTGTCGCTCATTTGGTCTGAGAGCTAACCCTAGCCGCTTTACACTCTCTCTTCTTCTCCTCTCATCTTCTTCGTATTTTTTTCTTCCTCTCTCTGCGAATACGCTTCTGGTGCTCTGAAACTTCTGGAGCTAGACTTTGCTTCCTTCATGCACCTTGCTTTCCAGAGGAGTTCAAGATCATCGGAGGATCTTGACTTCTTCCAAGTGACGATTCAATTTCTCCGTAAGTCTCCTTAACTTCTATTCATTTTCCTGAGTTTCCTGACAACATGCAACAACAGATCTGGTAATTTTGACAGATTTGTCGTTTCATCTTCACTCACCTTTTTTTTTGTTTTCTTTTCCGATGAACTTGGTGCTACTTCGACGGTGGATCTGAGTCCGAGCAAAAGGAAACCGGTAAGAAAACATTTATATCTCTTCTACATATTTCAGATTTACGAAGAAGATAGCAAGTTTTCCTTATTTTCCACCTTTTACTTTACTAGATATGACTGATCCTCTTCCTTGTTGTTGATGCAGCTCTCAATCAACAAACTCTGCGACTGTTCATATCCTTGCATGTAAGTGTTACTCCAATTATCACTTTACTTGATACCTAGATTCATGTACTCCTTAATCTATGACTGGTGTTTTTCCTTTTGAATTAGTGGTAGAAACTAACTCTTTTTTTTTTCTTTTTTTCTTTCTGTTGAAGTTTTGCAGGTTCCAACAGATTTGAGCTTTCCGTCTTCAGATCTACGAGACGGAAGCTCATGCAACACCTCTTAGGCTTCTTCCATTCTCAAAGAATGCATGCAACCTTTGAACTTCTCCGCATGTATGATTTTTGTGAACATATCTGCTAGGTTGACTGATGTGTGGATTTTGGTGACTTTGATCTTTTTATCTTCTGTCACCTCTCCGATGTAGTTGTACTTTACCTGAATATGCTTCGTTCACTCGATGCACATTTTGTTCTTTAATAGATAAATTGCACTTTGTGGGTCACAGTAAATTTCAACTATTCATGTACATAGTTATATTTCTTCGCATATTCCATGTACCCACACTGCTTCTCTGCTAGCTTCTGATAATGTTATGTACTCAGATTCTGTTGTAGAAAATGCTACAACTTTATGTAGTCTTGATCTCCAGCTTATCATATTGTTTCCAATTGTGAAAACATAACCTGAAATTGATCTGCATTTATCTAAGTCTGAAGCAAAATCTGCATCACAATAACCTTTAATTCTGAATTTTGAGTCCTTTTTGAACGTTAAGCTGATCTTTGCTGCTTATGTTCGATATTTCATTATCCATTTAAGTGCTAACCAATGTGTTTTTCCTGGTTTTGACATGTACATGCTAACAATACCAATGGAGTAAGCAAGGTCTGGCCGAGATCCAACCATTGCATACATCAAGCTTCCTACTGCGCTTGTATAAGGTACATCTTCCATACCCTCTGTCTCTATTCCTTCATCGTCTGTAGAGATGCTCTTTAGCTTAAACTGAACCCCAAAGAATGTAGAAACTGATCTGCTATCACTCATGTTGAATGTGTTAAGAATCTGCTTGATGTAGCTTTCTTGTGACAATTTTATTGTGCCCTGTTTTCTGTCTCTGAAAATGTCCATGCCTAGAATCTTTCTTGTTGGCCCTAGGTCTTTCATTTCAAACTGCTTGCTTAGTAATTGTTTTAGGGTTACAATCGGTTTTCTCTGTGTTGATGCAATGAGCATATCATCTACGTATAGAAGAAGATAGATCATGTCATCAACTATTGTTCCTTTGTAGTACACACATGAACCGTACTCACTCTTCTGAAAATGTTGTTTACACATGAAATCATTAAACTTTGCATTCTATTCTCTTGGTGACTGCTTTAACCGTATAGTGATTTCTTTAGTAAACAAACTTTTCCTTCTTTGCCTTTTACCTCATAGCCTTCTGGTTGATTCATGTAGATTTCTTCATGTAGTGTTCCGTGTATAAAAGCTGTTTTTACATCCATCTGTTCTAGTTCTATATCCCAATTAGTAATTGTAGATCAAAGTATCCTAATTGAAACATGTTTAACTACTGGTGCAAAAATATCATTGTAATCAACTCCCTCAACATGTGCATAACCCTTAGCAACCAATCTACTTTTATATCTTTATTTTTCAACTCCTATTATGCCTGGTTTTAACTTGAATAACCATCTGCATCCAATACCTTTTGCTTCTGAGGTTTATCGACTAGTATCCATGTGTTGTTTCTGATAAGGGAATCCATTTCCTCATAGATGATTTAATCCATCTTTCTCTGTCTCTACTCTACATTGCCTCTGAGTAGCTTTTAGGTTCCTCAAGTTCGATTTCTTCTGAACTTGATAGTGCAAAAGTAACTAGGTCTGCTTCTTCAAACCTAGAGGGGGGTCGTAGTTCTTCTCTTTCGATCTCGAGCTAATAGGTAGTCATCCAAAGCAGTCTCCCTTTTTCTGAATTTATGGAGTCTAATTGACTCTCCTCATCACTTGTACCTTCTGGAACATACTCTGGACTTACTCCACCTGACCCTACAATCCCTTTTAGCTGATCTTCCTATCCAAGTATTTCCTCTAAATTTACTCTGAACGTTACCCTCTTCTCATATTTCCTTTCTTCTTTACCTTGCTCAGCCTTAGGTTTCTGTTTTCCCACAATAGATTCCTTGTATAGCTCATCTTCATTAAAGACTACATTTCTGCTTATCACCAGCTTCTCTTCTTCAATTAACCAAATCCGGTAACCTTTAGTTTCCATTCCATATCCAATAAAGACTCCTTTCACAACTCTAGGACTTATTTTGTCTTGAATAGTGTAAACATATGCAATACACCTGAAACTTCTTAGATGACTATACTCAGGCTTAGAGTTAGACCACACTTCTTCTGGTACATCAAAGTTAATTGATGCTGCTAGTGATCTGTTTATGACATACACTGTCGTATTTGCTGCCTCTGCCCAAAATTCTCAACCTAAGCCTGATTCTGAGAGCATGCTCCTCACTTTCTCCATTATAGTCCTATTCATTCATTCTGATACTCCATTTTGCTGTTGAGTATAAGCACAAGTTCTGTGTCTTTTAATCCTTGCTTCTTTGCATAAGTCTTCAAATTGTTTGTTATAGTACTCAAGTCCATTATCAGTTCTCAAACACTTGATCTTTTTTCCTGTTTGATTTTCTATCTAAATTTTCTAGTCCTTGAATGCTTGAAATGCATCACTCTTTCTTCTGAGAAACTGAATCCAAACTTTCTTAGAGTAGTCGTCAATAAAGCTGATAAAGTACTGACATCCTGAAATGCTAGGTGTAGTATTCTGTGAACCCCATAAATCTGAATGGATGTACTCTAAAGTACATTTTGTTGTGTGTTTTCCCTTTTGAAAACTAAGCATGTGCGCCTTTCCTAACGTACATGCTTCACATAATCCCTTCGCCTTTATTTCCTCTTTCTTTAGATGACCTTTTCTGACCAAAGTCTCCATTGATCTTTTTCCCATCTGAGCTAATCTACAATGCCATTTCGTTGTTACATCAATAGTTTCCTTAGCCATATTAACTTCTGAGCTTAGTACTTTGCCTTCTAGGAAATATAGGCCATTCTGATACTTACCAGACAAGAACTTGTCTCCATTATTTTTTTGAAAAACTGAATGTTAAAATCTTTTCCTTGAAAGTAGCATCCCAATTCTTCCAATTGACCATAAGAGATTAGGTTTCTACTCATTTCTGGTATATACCTCACATAATTTAAGGTAACTAAGTTACCTTCTGAATTCTCAATTACAATCCTACCAACTCCCTTGACTGAGCAATATGAGTTGTTTCCCATGTAGACTTTGTTTCCTTCAAACTCCACCATATCTATAATGAGGTATTTCCTAGGAGTTATATGTAATGTACAGCCTGAATCCATTACCCATTCCTCAGTAGTTGCGATTAAACTTGCAGTATAAGTTGAACTTTCTGAACCTGTTACTGCAACATTTGCATATTCCTTTCCCTTTCCTTTCTTTTTTATGGGCAATCACGTTTCCAATGATTTTCATCTCCACATATCCAGCATGTCCTGACTTCTTCAATGTTCTGTCTTGATCTAGACTTAGATCGACCTTTGCTCTTAGACCTGCCTTTGTTCTTTCCTGAACCTTTAACACTTCTTTTTTCTGATCTGCCTCTGCCATCAATTGTTAGGCCTTCAAAATGTGTTTACCTTTTGTTTAATAACCCCTTTTGCCTTAGGTTTGATTCCATTCCATAAGCTCTTGTTATTACATCATCCATGGTTAACGTATCTTTGGCATTTCCAAACTGTAGAGTGTGTGTGAGCGGATCATATTGAGATGGTAAGCTGTTTAACAATGCTATTGCTTGATCCTCATCTTGAATGGTGACTTTTAAGCTTTCTAAGTCTCTGATTAGTTTCAGGAACACATCAAGATTCTCCTCGATAAACTTGTCTTCATCCACCCTGTATAACGAGAACTGTCTCTTTAGGTAGACCCTATTAGCTTTCGTCTTAGTTTGGTAGTTTCTTTCTAGGGCCATCCATTGTTTAAAAGCTGTAGGTTCATTCATTATTTTCCTCAGAACTGAGTTTGATAGACATTCCCCGAGCAAACTCCTTGCTCTTCGATCCTTTAGTTCCCATTGCGGATCCTTAGTGACTAGCTTGCCTATCTTGATCTTTTTTCCTGTTTCTTTGTCTGTCACAGATACTTCCTCCATACGCCACACATCTTCATGATCTTTCTCAAGAACTGTGAGTAGACCATGAATTTCAAACTGTCCCAGCATTCTGTATTTCCATAACCCAAAGTCTCCTTTACCGTCGAACTTTTTAACCTCAAACTTTCCTGAGATAACTTCCATATTTGAGATTTGCGACTCTTGAAGATTTTAATACTTTGATGCTTTTGACTGTTCTTTATGAGTATTTTTGGTTCCTTGATAAGCATGCAAATACTAATTCATTTTTCTTTTCTATTTCTTGCGAGCAAAACAATATCTTCGACCTTTCTATCTCCTCAAAGTCTCCAAGAGAAGAAGATGAAGAACTGCGACACTCTCGTGTCAGGTATATCCCTTTCTTGAACCTCCTTGTTAATCTCCTGCTCCGAGCTTGATGCCTTTGAACTTTCTTCTACCTACAGCTCTAATACCACTTGTTAAAGCATCAGCTTGGTTCTAGCTCAATTGCAATGCGGAACTCTTGAATTGAGACTTTGATTAGTTTGGATTGAATGTTTGTGAAAGAGATAGAACACGCAAGACTTATAGAGTTCCTCACTGAAAAATCAGTGAGTACATCTCTCTTCGGAAATCAATCAGGAATCCATTATCACCTCTGTTCTCTTTGTTACAGTAAGCTCTCTCTATTACAACAATGGTGAATCAAAACGAAAACCTATCAAAGAAGAAGAAGAATGAACCTAGCCTATATTCTGGTCAGGTTCATGTTGAGCCGATGTTTGGGCCTTCGCTCGGCCCATCACAAAAACGAGCTACATCAATGAC
>JAKUCM010008900.1:0-29590 GCA_023374145.1 Lepidium sativum | reverse complement strand
TTGAAACCCTAATCCTAAAACTCAAAGAAGAGATTGAAGCGAACTCTACATTGGAGGAAGACACGAACTCACCGTAACATTTCGAAGCAGAGACTGGCTGATGTCGAATAAGGTCGTTGCAGATCTGCGTAAACCCAACATCGTTGAAACTGAGTTTCAGAGATTGACGGTGAAGGGTTTTAGATTCAGTTTCGCGCCGCCGGTAACGCAAACGCAAACGCACACGCAAACGCGTCTCGCGCCTTCTTTCTCCACTGATACTCGAATCTCGCTTTTGCCTGAGAGTAGAACTGAAGCATTAACATACTACTTATTGGGCTTTGCATAGAAAACTATTAGGCCGTTAAAATAATTTATTGGGCTATAAAAAGAAAAATACTGGGCTGTGAAAAGAAAACTATTGCGCTGTGAAAACAAAACTATTAGGCTTTCATTTTATTGTGAAAGAGGCCTTGGTAGTCTATATAACTTTGGGCCTCTATGCTGCTAAATTTCAATTATATTAGGATTTAGAAAGATAATTTAAATTCAAGGTTTTTATTTCTTTTTGGTTGGAAATTCAAGGTTTTAAATCTTTACATCAATTCCAATTTAATAAAATTCCCCCAATTTCATATCATTTTTTATTTTAAACTAAGTTTTTTATTTCACTTTATGTAATTTTTAATATAAAAATATTTTACTGGCTTCTACATAAATTAATAAAATATTAAATGATTTGAACTTCTAGTAGTTAAATAAACTTAATATTAATAGAACATTTACATATTTTTTTAATATATATGTAAAACTCTAAAATGACAGACAATATGATACAAAAGAAGTAATATTTTTTTTTTTGTTGTTGTCAACATTGGATTACAAATGGGCCGACCCATTAGCCAAGTTCTTGCAAATGCAAGTAGGGGGACTCGATCCCAAGATGTGCAAGTGTGCATGTCTCTTGTGCAGTTACCACCTGCCAGTAGGCTAAATGCCACTTGCCTTCTTTCTTTTTAATTTGATCGTTAAAAAGCTTTATTCATTGGACTTAGTAAGTACAATAAAATAGATCAATCACAATAAAAATTACAAGAAATCATAAGCATAGTGTCAAATTCGGACATGTCTAATGATATAATTTACCTCATATATGTGTGATTCTTCAACATTTGCCACACAAAAAAGTTAATTCCGATGAATTGGACATTGCCAGAAAATCTATCCAACAATATTCTTATTTCAAATCAAATTTTTGAAGTTGGAATATAAATAAATATATCAAAATCAGCAGTTATAAAATCAGCAGTTTCCATCAGGTGTATGCAAATATCATCGCTTTTGACATGAACTCACGAAACTGCTCTTAATTAGCAATGAGGTTTGGTTTCTGATTCTGGTTATGTCACTTGGTTTTATGATCGTTGGTTTACAGTCACCGAACCAACTTCTGTGCTTGACAAGATAAAACAAGGGTCCTCATTGAATTAAGAATTCAATATCATATTATGCTTTTGTTTTTTCATCTCATTCCTTGATTCTAGTGAAGAACCTTCGCCATTTCGCTTTCTCGAGTTTAATCTCTGAGCTTCCGGCCTCTCTGTTGGCTAGAGTGTTCCTTATGCAATTCTACTTCGCCTTTATCCTCTGACTCAACTTCTTTGGGCATATCCACTTCATCTTCTTCGTTTCTACGAACTCTCATCTTTGTCTATCTAAACTAGGTAAGTTACATTTTATACTCTTTAAAATCTTAGTCCAAAATTACCAAATATATTGTAGTTTTCCTGCTCTCGTATGTACAAATTTCTGGGCTGCACATGCATTATTACTGACCTTATTATACTTTATGAGGATAGCGAGTATATGGGGTTATTTTTTGCAAATTTCGAGATTGTTATGATCTTTGAATCAGTATAACTTATCACGATATCAGTCTTGTTCAACCAGGTTACTACACACCAATGCCTTCCAGTTCTCGTGGACTCACTGAACCATTACCAGGTATTGCAGAGTATCTTGTCTTTTCCGAGGTGCCTTTCTTTTATTCTTATTGACCATTTACCTGCATATTTGCTTTCCTAGTTTGCAATGCCTTGGTCTATATGCAAGAATTGATAGAGCCTTGAACACTAAAACTCTATCTTTATTCCTTCTCTCAAAAGATTTCTCTGTAACTACAATTATGCCAAAAGGTCGTTTGTTTCATAATCTCTTTCTCTATTTTGCAAACTCTCAAAACAACAGAAAGAACTAAGCAATAGTATCAAACGTAACCGCTTGCTCTTCACTTAGCCACGTCATTACTTCTTCTAGTTGTTAAGTCTCTCTGCTTCCTTCTCACATAGCACTTTCAGGGCATAACAATACCCCCCTTGAAAGATTCCAGCTTGTCCCCAAGTTTAAAGTCTGGAAATCTCGAGTGAATCTCTCTAGCCGCAAGCCATGAAGTCTCATGAGGAGGTAAATTCTTCCAAGTAATCACCACTTCTAAATCCCCAACTGCTGTATATCTCGTAACCTTGATCTCCTCCGGTTGTATGCTCACTTCTTCTGCAACATCTAAAGATTGAGGTAAGTCACCAACCTGGTGGTGTTGTCCCATGGCTGGTTTTAACAACGATACGTGAAATATATGGTGAATGTGTGAGCCCTTTGGTAGCCTTAAACGGTAAGCTACTGCTCCAATACGTTCCAAAACCTCAAAGGGGCTGTAATACCTTGCTGACAGTTTCTGACACACTCTCCTCCCAACTGTCTGTCGCCGATAGGGTTGTAATTTGAGAAAAACTCGATCACCCACTTGGAACACTAGATCACACCTATGTTTGTCAGCGCTATTCTTCATAACCGCATGTGCGTGTATCAAATGTTGTTTAATAAAGTGCAGTAAGCGGTTTGGTTCCAACAACATCTTCTCAAGCTCAAAATTGGTTGTAGAGCCGTGTTCAAATGGTAAAAGTTGAGGTGGTTGTCTGCCATAAACAACACAAAAAAGATTTTCTCGTAAAGCTGTGTGGAAAGAAGTGTTGTACCAGTACTCCACCTAATGAAGATATGTAGCCCAATTCTGAGGATGAGCTGATGTAAAACATCTCAAACAGGTTTCCACACATCGGTTCACCACTTCAGTTTGCCTATGAGATTCCGGGTGATAAGCTGTAGAAAATTTGAGCTTAGTCCCTGCTAACCGATAACACTCCCTCCAAAATTTGCTCTGGAACACTTTGTCCCTATCCGATACAAGAGACTCTGGAAAACCATGTAGGAATACCACTTCTCGGAGAAAAAGTTGTGCCACATCCATGGCTGAGAACGAGTGTTTTAATGTGAGAAAATGGGCTATCTTGCTTAACCGATCAACCACCATCATGATGACATTAACCCTTGTGGAAGATGGTAATCCCTCAATGAAGTCTAATGACAAGTGAGACCAAATTTGGTCTGGAATGGACAGAGGTTGTAATAACCCAATATGTTGTAATGTACTGTATTTATGGGTCTGACAAATCGTGCATTCAGATAAGTGTCGTTGAATGTCTCATTTCATATTCTTCCAATGGAACTGTGCTTGGATCTGTTTCCAAGTTTGAAACACCCCTGAATGCCCACCTTGTAAACCGATGTGGTACTCCGATAGAATCAGAGGGATGAATACCGAATCATTAGGGATACACAGGCGATGTTTGAAGAAAACCCTGTTCTGCCTGATTGAGTAGTGTTTAGACTTGTTATTACCTGCTACAATATGCTCTTTTTATATCCGAAGCTCCAAACTTGAGTCACGTTCTTTATACAAATCTTGCATTTGTAAGTTCACTGGAACTGTTAAGGCCATTAACCTCGCATAATCCACTAACTGACTCAAGTGACAGCGGGATAACCCATCAGTTGCCTTATTCTCCACTCCTGGCTTATACTCGATCTGGAAATCATAAACCAACATCTTGATCAACCATTTCTGATACTCCATAGATACCTCCCGCTGTTCTAGTAAAAGCTTGAGACTCTTTTGGTCAGTTGACCACAAATCTTCTAACAAAGAGATAATGTTTCCATTTGACAATAGACAACACAATCGCCATCAACTCCCTTTCATAAATGGGTTTCTGTTGTTCCCGGTCAGTCAAAATGCAGCTGAAGAAGGTAATAGGATGCTTCCCTTGCATCAGAACTGCTCCCAATCCGGCTCCCGATGTGTCAGCTTCTACAATAAAACAAGCAGCAAAATCGGGTAAGATCATCACCATAGCGGTCTGCATAGCTATTTTGAGTGTCACAAAGGCATGTTGAGCTTCCAGATGCCACTCAAACTGATCATTTTTTCATAATGAGGTTAACGGTCTAGCAATCAAGCCATAATGTTTCACAAAACGCCGGTCATATCCCTTCAAACCAAAAAAGCTGCGCAACTGCTTCACTCTCTGAGGTATTGGCCAATTCTGGATTGCACTCGTTTTATTCGGGTTTATGGCTGCTCCGGCTTTCAAGATGATATGTCCCATGTAGTCAATCTGTTGCTGCGCAAAGAAACATTTTTTTCTGTTAGCAAATAGTTGTTGATCCTTCAAAAACTTGCATAACTAATTTCAAATAATGAACATGTTCCTGCAACGTTGGACTAAACACCAAAAGAAATTTCATCGAAGAAAACAAGCACAAATTTGCGTAAGTATGATTTAAAAATTGAATTCATGAGTCCCTGGAAGGTGGCTGGCGCGTTGGTAAGCCCAAAAGGCATCACCAAGAATTCAAAACGGCCATCATACGTCCTAAACGCAGTCTTTTCAATATCTGTTGGTTTCATTCTGATTTGGTGGTATCCCGCACGCAAATCCAGCTTGGAAAACACAGCTGCACTTGCTAACTCATCAAGAAGTTGGTCTATAGCCGGAATGGAAAACTTATCCGAGCCTGTGACTCTATTCAACGCTCTAAAATCGACAGAAAACCTCCAACTTGCGTAGTTCTTCTTCACTAAGAGATCCAGACTGGAGAAAGACCTGTGACTCTCACGAATGATCCTAGCTGAAAATATAGTGGCAACCATTAATATCATAATATCCTTCTGAGCGTGAGAATATCTGTAAGGCCGCACACTTACAGGTTTGGTGTTAGAGAGTAACGTGATTGCGTGTTCATGCCCACGCATCGGTGGCAGGATCTGTGGTTCTACAAAGAGTTCCCTAAACTGACTCAACACTTTCCTGATAGTGTCATGAAGCAGTTCCAGTTTATCTGCATGTTGCTCCGACTTATCTGCCAACAAATTGGAGAACAAATGTGTTTGTAACACTCTAGCAGGCGTCACAATGGCCCTTAAGGTCGGGTCTCCTAACAACTTCACCTCTTTCCCTTGATACACAAAAGACATCTCATGAGTCTCCCAATCTACTTCACACCTCCCCAACATTCCTAACAACTGAATTCCCAATATCACATCTGCACTGCCCAGCCCCAACGACATAAAATCCGCTTGAAATTGTACAGACTCGATGCTAAACTTGACATCCTTGCACTTTCCTAAGCTCTGTACAATTACCCCTGTTCCCAACAACACATTTCCTTCAATTTTCATAGTTTGCAATCTACAACGTTGCACTACAGCTGGAGCGATAAAATTGTGGGTGGCTCCACTATCAAACAGGATCACCAAGTAAGTCCTTGAGATCCGCCCTAACACCTTGGTGGTAGATAAAGTCTTGCTGCCACAAAAAGCTTGCAATGAAAATTCTGCGCATGACAGTTGCAGTAAATCTCCTCCTCTTCCTCGTCATGCGTCTTATTATCCATCGCAAACTCAGAATCTCCTACTACCAATAACACTTGCAACTCTTTTACTACACACTTGTGACCAGGTAAATAAGGTGCATCACATTGAAAACACAACTTCTTCTTTTGCCATTCCTCAAATTCTGCAGGTGACAATCTGCGTTTTCCTTTGGTATATGTCTCATTCGGCTTTGAAACCGAAACTGAATTTGTAGAGTCCTTGCTAATTGCTTATGGATTCACGACAGAACATGGCCTCCATCTGAGCTATGACCGTAGAACCGACTTCTAACACCATCTCTATCATCTCATACAACATTTTAGGCTTCATCAACTTAAGTAGCACTTTTAACTCCAATTTTAATCCCTTTCTAAACACTGATATTTGACTCATCTCTGATATATCATCCAATTGTGAAGCCAAGTCTTGAAATTCACAAATACAATCATCAATCGATCCGGTCTGTTTCAACTCATAAAAGCGATGATGTGGTGATAACTGATGGAATTGATAGAGAAATTCAAAAACCTAGGTGGGATAGAAGAATTGATAAAGGTAATAGATATGATGATAGAGATCATACTCAGAAAGAGAGGAATTCCGTTTGTTCTATTAGACAAGAAAGATCGCATTTTTTTACTTCGTAAAAATAACACGCCATGCTAAATCGAGCTAATAGTTTCTCTTTGAATCCCTCCCAGCTCCGAAATGGACTGCACTGAGCTTCCCAATTGAACCAACTCAACACCCTCCCTGATAAAATCAACGAAACCAATTCCAATTTATGATCATCGGAATATTTCCCCAAATCAAAAAATCGTTCAACTATATTGAACCAGAGGTATGGATCCTTTCCTTCAAAAATCGGCATCTCTATTTTCCTAAGCAATGTATCTCTATTGGCTAGTACAGATGCTACCGACTGATCATCACCTATATCGACATGAATTAGAGGTGAAGAAGATGAGCAATTACTGTCAACATGCACGGGAATCAATGCTGGAACCTCGAGAATTGGCGGAATCGCCGCGCTGTTCATTGCACTGCCGAGAAGCGTCAAAATCTGCGACATTTGAGTGCTCATCGCATCTAAACGGTTCGAAGTCTCCTGCAACTTGATACTCGTTTGTCTCTTCGAATCTTCCATCTTTGATGTCACTGATTCTAACCGATCGGCGAATTCCGTCAATTTGGAGTGAACGTCGTCCACTACTGTGTCCGCTGCACCAATTGATAGAGACTTGAACATTTAAACTCTATCTTTATTCCTTCTCTCTCAAAAGATCTCTTTGTAACTACAATTATGCCAAAAGATCGTTTGTTTCATACACTCTTTCTCTATTTAACAAACTCTCAAAACAACAGAAAAAACTAAGCAATAGAATCGAACATAACCGCTTGCTCTTCACTTAGCCATGGCATTACTTCTTCTAGTTGCTAAGTCTCTCTGCTTCCTTCTCACGTAGCACTTCTAGGGCATAACAAAATCTCTTATGTGTCAGTCTATGGGTCATGGTTCTTCTATATAGGGTATATGCCCATACCCTGAATTGTTTGTTTTATGTTATTGGTACACGGAGTTTGATGTTTCGATTTCTCCCTTGGGTTGAGGTTCCCATAGGGGTTTAGGGTATAAAGTATATCTTAATATCTTGCCGCCTTTTATTTCTCCTTAATATCTTACCTCCTTTATTTCTTCTTGTCCTCTTACCTATCTGTGTGTGTGTGTCCTTGTGTCATTGTTTGTCTTTATGTTTCCATGCCCTTCTCTTATTCCTATTGACCATTTACATGCATGTTTACTTTCCTAGTATGCAATGCCTTGCTCTGGATGGAAGACTTTCTCATGTGTCAGTTTATGGGTCATGGTTCTACACACTCCATTGTTTGTTGTTTGTTACTGGTATATTGAACCTATGTTTTGATTTTTCCTTTGGGCTGAGGGTCCCAGAGGCGGGGTCAGGGTATAGAGCATGTCTCATTAATATCTTTGTTATTGTTTGTCATTGTATGTTCTTATTCTTCATATCTTTCTAGATATCGTTATTGTCTGTTGTTCAATGGTTCTCTGCTAGTGATATTGATCATACACCTCTCACACTTATCGGTTGTTTTGATACATCCCTTAGGTTGAGGCTCCCAAAAGGGGGTTATGGTTTAGAGTATGTCTCATTAATGTCTTTGTTAGTGTCAGTCATTTCATGTTGTTCTTCTTCTTCTCCGTGTGTATATCATTATTGTTTGTTGTTTTATACATATCTATTAGTGTTATTGACTATTTATATATATGTTTGTTGTTGTTTATCTTGCTGCGACATTGTGTCTCTTTCAACTTACTTTGTCTCCTTCTGTTTTATTTATATCTCCATGTGATCTACCATCGGGAGTACTTGTTGCAGACTATATTATCCTTCTCATACTATTCATATCAATTCATATTCAAAACCCCGTTACCTTATTGACATTCTCAATATTCTGGACGGTTTGCCTGAGCTGGAGATGCTTGTCTTTGGGCAACTTGTTCACCATATGTTGTGCATGCAACTTTATACAAAAAGCAAAGATGAAATGTGGTTTGTCTTTGATGGTCATCCTTTGCCTTTTTCTCATCGGGAATTCCAAGATGTAACTAGGTTGCCTTGTGCTACTTTCCCTTCATTTAATGAGATTAAAGCTGCAACAACTCCTTGTAGTGATGGTGCTCTGTACTTGTATAAGCTTATTGGTGGGAAATTGGGTTGTGTAACTGTTACAAAAATTGTTGCTAGACTGAAATCAGAGCCTGATATGCCGGGTTGGCGTAACTTTCAGTTATGTCTTCTTGTTATTGTTAAAGGGATCTTTCTATGTCATTTTAACCGATGAAGCTTAATCTTGATGTTGAAATGGTGAAAAATGTTGACTTCTTCCTCAAGTACCCTTGGGTCGACACTCTTTCAGGCGTACTTGTGTTTGATCAAAGTTGGGAATGCTTTGGAAACAACATAAGCCCTAGTGAAAAAGCTCATGCAGTCATCCATAGATATTGATGGTTTCCATATTGCTTCGCAATTGTTTGATTTCAAGTATGTCCCTATGCTGTTAAAATACCTTCCTGGTGGTGATGATTTTCTACATTCCTTGATCATCGTGTTAGGTTTCTCTCTATAGTGAAATCATTTCATGCATCCACTATGCTAGATGTTGAACATGATCATGATGTTAATGTTTTTTTATTTTTTGTGTTATGCTTCTCTTATTGTGATATTGTTAATTGTTTTTTTATTTATCATAGGTTGTTGTTAAGTACCCACATGTGCGTGATCATGCTTCCCTTGGGGGTGAGTGTGTTGACAAGAAAGTCTTTATCTTGGAGGGTCTTATTGCTTCGTCTTTTATTTTTTTCAAAAGGATGTTGGAAGGATGGTGATGCTTCTTTGTCTTGGCTTCATATCTCGCGTAAAAGAAAGTTGTTGGCTGAAGCTGAATGTGGTTCTCATTAGTTCCATCAACGAAATCTAAGAGGCAAAAATTATGTCGGACATCTAAGAAAAATAATGTATATGGCAGATTTAAAAGGCAACAAGCATCTTCGACAACTAAGAGGCAGAAACCATCTCCTTTCGCGAGTCCTATGAATATTGATGATGTTGTTACTAGTATTGAAGCAAAACTCCAAAGGTTGAAGAAGTCTATTCTTGTTGAGGTTTGTGAGCTTTGGTCAAAGGCGCCTTCAGTTCCCCATGCTCATGAAGATATGTTGAAATCTTATGTCCAACCATCTTGGGTGATCTGTTAACCCATGTGTGGTTAACTAGGTCTGGTTGTGCATATCTCCCTATAACTACTGTGTCTCATGGTTTTGGTCGGTGGTCCTTTATACTTTCTCCTCTTTTTCCATCAGTTGATGTGAATAGTCAACATGGAAATGACAAAGGAACACATGTTTTCTCTGGCTCTTGTGCCAAATTGAGATCACATACTGAACTCAGTTCGTCATAATATGATGGTTATTTTCCCTATGACTTCTACATTCTTGCTTTATCATTGTCTCATTGTCTCCTCCTTGTTTTATAATATATTATCTATCGTAGTCATCCTCTTCATCAGATACATTTGTGGGTTCACGTCGTTGTAAGGAACGAATTTTCTCACCAAAAGTATGCTTTATCTTTCATATTGTTACTTTATTTATTTATGAATCATTATTTTCTGCTAACCATTATGTGTATGCATGATTCTCTTTTGGCTGAAGCACCTGGGCCATCAGACCCCAAGCTTGATTCGGAGATCATGATAGCTGATTCACAGTGTAAGTGTCTGGGTGAAAAGAGTCCTCCTACTCAAGGTGATGTTGGTGCTCATGATGTTAGTGCTCCCAAGAAAAGAATGAGTCTTGATTTTGTCGCATCTTCTATGAATAAGGGACGTAAATCTACAGAAAAGAAGATTCGTGATTTTGGGGTTGTGGATTGAGTTGCGCGTCGGACTCGTCGTGTTGTGCAAGTTGGATTCTAGCGTATGTGTACTCTCTTTCCTACTGTGAGGCGTATGCCAGTGCAAAATGTCAACTCCTTCCTACTGTGAGGCGTATGCCAGTGCAAAATGTCAAAATTAGTTTGTCTGTTCAAATGTTTGACACTCCTGCATCTATTCTCTGCACCCTACAACCATGTTGTTCAAGGAAAATGAATAAGTTATTTCAAGTGCTACAAAGAGCAGCAGTCTGGTGATTCATTTATGTGGAACCCATTGCGTGTTTCATCTGTCAATGGTGTTGTTAATGGAAGGTCTCCCAATTTATTTATTTTCCTATGAATTGGGGACCAAAAGATTGGGTTGGACTTGTTACTGATCTTTACAAGGGTCATATCACCGTTCTTGATTTTCTTGAAGACGTAATCTCCGCCCACCATGTTTCTTCGTTGATGGTACCATTTGTTGAGATGTTGTGTGCGGTTATTCGGTCTGTTTGATCAATCGTTCCACATGAATGACCCCAGTTTGCCTTCACATTTAATAAGCTTCCTGGTGTGGCTCAAAATATGCGTACTGGTGATTGTGACCCTTTGTCCATAAAGTTTATGGAATTTCATTTCCTAGGGCTTCATGATGTGTTGCAGAATTTATATGCTCACCAGGAGGATAATCTGTAGATGCACTACGCTATTAATCTTTATGAATATTATGTATCTAAGCTTTGATTCACACATTTTCCATTTCTATCAGATTCGTGAGCTTTTCTGTTTTTTCGTTGTGATATATGTTTCTTACTGTCCCTTTCTTTGAACTTTTTTGTACTTGTCTCATCTTTGTAGTTTGAATTATATTTCTTCTGTCTTCTTTTCAACATCGATAAACATTGAACAACAAAGAAACAAAAATTAGTCACACTCCTATTAGTCTCTTTTTTTCTTTCTCTTTTCATTGTCAAAACCCTTTTTCTTTTATTTTCATATGATAGTCTGCTTCCATTGTTCCGTTCGATCAAAATTGGCCTCTTCCTTATAAAATCCTTCTTCTCACGACATTGCTAAGATATTTGGCCGTTCTCTGTCAGCACTATTTGTAGTTATTCTCTGTTAATAATTATATCATCTATTTCTTTTGCCGAATCATTGCCTAGAGTTTCACTTTAAAAAATTTCGAGTTTTAGTGGGTGATGTCCTTGTTTTTGGGCTCTATAATGCATATGGCATGTTGTCAATTATCTGTTTTAAGATTTTTCAATTAAGATGTTTGGTTATGTGTTGTACTTTTTTTGTTTTTACGTGGGTGAAAGATTATTAAATGGATGAAAGATTTTAAGGAAATTCTTAAAATGATCCAAATTTCTTTTAATCTTTAGCTGTTTTAATGTAGGGTTATGATATGTGAATCAATATAAATTTTCATGTACTACTATCATAGTATTATGTCAATGTAAGTGCATGTAATAGATAAAATGTTTAATAGTTGACATATTTTTCCTTTATAAGTGGCCAATTTAGATTCTTCTGAACTGTTTTCTACAACTTTTCAATATTTGATTATTATTTGTTTTAGTTGTTTTTTGTGATGGTGCGTCCGTGCAAAAAGATATTGGAGTCGGGTGTTGGTTCATCAACCAATTTTTCTTATATTCATCTGGAGCTCTTTATTGTTGAAGTACTACATGGTTCTCCTGGGCTTACTTATTTGAAGAATTTGTGCTTTGAGCCTTTGGTAGATTTGCATGTTCGCAAATGTGTGCTTTCGGTTAGACTTTTTCACAGTTTGATATGTCGCTCTGTCCTCAAGCAAAAATAATAAGGAAATTTGATTTGCTTTTGGTGGTCGTCCATTTAGATATTCTTTAAGAGAGTTTGCGATTGTAACTATTCTTCTGTGCGGTCTATACCCTGACAATAAAGTGATCCGACGATTCAGAAATTCTGAATCTCAGGAACCTTACTGGAACACTCTTATTGGATATTATCAGTGTTGAAGACATAGTTGGAGAGTTTTGAAGCTTTGTTTGCTAGTTATTGTTAAAGGGATTGTGTTATGAAACTCTCTGCCAATTAGACAATCTAGGGGAGTTCTGAGATGCTTAGAGATGTAGATAGTTTTGACAGTTATATGTGGGGTCGAGAGTCTTTTTAATTGTCTTTGGAAGTGGTTAAAGTTGGCACATTAGTTGATTTTGAGGCTAAGTTGATTAAGAAGTTGAGGCAATCTCACATTGTAACTCATTGATACACTTTAGCTTTTTAAGTTATTGTTCCAGCTTTTCATCCCAAAGGTAGAGGATTATATATCTTATGTAGATGAAAAGAAAAATTTTATGGATTTCTCGGTTTTGCGGTGGCCTAGTCTTAGAGTATTACACAATGAATGTATAATAGAAGTGGAGGAAAATGATGTTGATTTAAGTTTTTGATTAATGTTTATTTCTTGTTTGAAATTGTTTCTCAAATTTTAGATGGTTAGTGTCAATTTGATGTTTCTTGGCTTGACGAGGTTGATGACCCTGTGGTTCAGTATCTTCATGGGCTCATTGAATCTGGCCATTTTTCCTCAAAAGATGATTGGCATGGTGGATTTTCTGGTTTTGCTATGGTTTCCTAAAAGAAAAAATCGAAAGTTAAGAATAATGTTGGAAAGTCAAACCTTTTCTAATCTTGTATGCTATGCTCAAACCAATGTTTGGGGGTCCTCGAAGGTTCCACACTTACTAACGTCGCAAAAATAATGAAGAAAAGTGATAAAAGGAATCTGCACCTGTATGATAAAGTCCTCAAGATAGTTACTTCTTTGAAGGCAACACTGAAATAAGATGTTGTTGGTGGAGTCTTTACAACTTTAGAAGCTCGTAGAATAATGAATATTGATGCTCTATTGATAAAAAAAAGAGGATGTTGGTGAAATATTGAGGTGTTTGGAAGATAGTGGTGTAACTAATGTGCTTCGTTTATCTTCTAAGAATGCTAATGTTTCTTCACTTCCTAAAATTGGCTTTGTTATGGACCAACATGTTGACAGTGGTGGTGTAGGTAATAAAATGTACATGAGCAATTATTATTGATGTCTGACCGTTAGCTTGGAGAATCTATGGGTGATTTAGGAAATAATGATGTTCAAGAGATTTCATTTGTTTCATTTTATGGTGTTAGTTTTTTATTTTTCAATGTTTTTTTTTCCAATAAGTTGTTCATCATTATGTTGTCTAAAGCTTTTCTAGTTCATATGTTTTTGTCTTCTGTTAGGAGAAAGGCACTATGGATGAAGGTGTGCATAAGAAGTTATGTTTTTTTTTTCTCATTCTGATAGTGGAAAGGAGAATAACTCATTCATGGCGGTGTACCTCCAGATGGACGTGATGTTGGTTCCCAGAATTATGGTGCTCACAAGAAAAGTGATAGCACATGAACTAGATATTCAATCTGTAAAAACATATGTGGTTAGTTTTTGTAATTCAAAAGCATAATTGTTTGAAACTTTTTGTAAGTACATGTTTTATTCTCAATGTCGACATAAAAAGATATCCAGCGTGGTTTATTACTTTTTAGGTCCACACAGAAACCCATGTTACAGACTGCAGAGATGAGCTTGCTAGTTGAAACAGTGAAAGCTTATTGGCACTAGGTGTCACCAGATATTTACAGTTTTCTGCATTTTCACGTTGAATGCAAAACCACATCATCGGTTTATTTCTGATTGCCTTCACCAATGCAACAATCGAGAGTTCAACGATTTTACCCAATACAACATTCATTGCTTCAACAATGTTACTACTCATCTGATTGTAGCGCTTTGTTGGGCAGTAAACTTGCTTCTAGTGTTTTTGGGGAATTGTTTCCAAATAAGTTAAACACTTGCTATCTCGCCTACCAATCTCTTCATATAACTCCTTGAAATGCCATTCCCATGGAAACGAGTTTTGAAATTTTGCTTTATATGCACATCGCACGCTCCATGGAAAGCTTGTGGATACACAATTTCAATCGAAGCATATATTGCTTGATGGCAGCCCGATATAATAACCAGATCCTCTGCATCATGCACCATCTCCTTTAGACTGTCAAAATATCCATGACTGTAGGTTCTCACCATCAACTATACCAAACGTTATAGGAAACACTTGGAAATCAGCATCTTGCATACTTGCTGTCAATAACACTCCCCTAAACTTGGCTCTAATAAAAGTTCCATCAACTAGAATCACTTTCCTCATACATGAGATTCTAGTGCAAAAAACAGAGACTTAAATTGTTTCTTATGATCTCGACTTACAGAAAAACCAATCTCAATCATAGTTCCCTTATTCGCCTATTTCAACAAATGCATAAATGTCACTAACAACTGACAATTTCCTTCCTCACCCCCTCTACTCTTTCTTAGAGTTACTTCCCTAGTATACCAATCTTTAATGAATGTCACATACACATTCAACTTAGCCATTGTCAATTTTGTAATCTAAACAAGCACTTGGCCCATTACCCTCCTCAAACCTCTCTTGCAAAACTTTAACAATAACCTTGGTAGTAGCTCATTTTCCATATTTAGACCTCAAATGGTACATGTATGAGTTAGTGTTGTTGTCCTAATTTTGAAGTTCTCTGAATCCTTTGCCACTAAATGAGCAAACACCCTCCATGCACATCTTGGATCTGAACATACAAGAAGTAATCCCACCTTATCAAACCGAAAAATCTTGAAATTAAAAACCTTTTGCTAACGTAAATAATTAAACATGTCTTCATTTGTTGTTTGGTTTATAATGTTCTATCAATGTACACAACATCATCATCTATTGAGAAAGTAGAACAACCATCCACAACAGTCAAGTTCATGACATCATCAAAAACATGCTCAAAATTGTTGACACCCAACGATGTTTCCATAGTCTCATGGTCATCAACACTGTAGGAGTCCAAATGCCTACATACTTTACTCCACGAGTAATTAAGACTGCATTGATGATGTCTTCTTTACCATATATGTGCCATCCCTCAGCCATTTGTTCTGGTTTCACCACTGATAGCTAATCTGTACCAACAGAACAAGACGATTCCCCATGCTCACTTCCCTAAGCAGTGACACCTAAATCCAAACCACCAGAACCAGATGCTTCCCCACGTCCAATCTGCATCAATAGATTTCCTCCACAATTTAGGATCAAATTCATCATGATTTGCTAAGTATGATACACCTAGCACATCATTAAGTGCACCATCATCAATTATCTCAAACCCCTTTCCCTCCAAAATACTACATATATTCTGCCTTTCTGCATAAAACCTTTTAATACATTCAACTTCTTGAATAATTAGCTCATCCTCATGTGTTTCTTGAATAATTGCTATATAGATCCTACAACTTCCTCCATCTTCTACTTTTTCTCTAGACAATTTTGTTGCAGCTTTGACAAGTCTTCTTATTCCACTGTGGTCAGTTGAGTGAGTTGAATCCCCTTCGCCAGACTCAGACGTATCTAATTTTTGACAACATGAGGAGACACATCCTGGGAAGACAATGGTGTTCTGCCATCGGCAAGCCTTATGATACCATAATCCTTAGTTGAGTATTCTTTTGAGGCAGAGGCTTCAAGCCTCAATACATTCCCAACTCCACTCATCCCAGTATTGCCCACTATTTCCAACAGCTGTCCAGAAGAAACTTTATGTCTCTCATCCCCACCAGCAACAGTTGTTGACGGATTTATACCTGAATCCTCCTTTTCAAAAGGGTAGATCCTCATAGCTCCACTATCCACTAGAAGTTCCATGTCTTCTGAGTAAACCGATTCTAACTCCAATGGTTCCAGAGAAAGGAGTAAATTGATATACTTTGCATTTTTGCCTCACATTAATATAAGAATATAATCCAACTATGCTTGTTATCACAAAAGAAAGCCTCTTTTCAGCACCAAACAATGAGAGTTGCTCAGACAACCAATAACTTAAAACAACTTTCCAACAAGTAACATCCAACTCAAACTCACTGGCAACAACACTGACCAAATCCTCATACGCCATTGTTTTCTTAACAACAATCCCACGTCCATACACCTCCTTCATAATCTTGAACACCCATTCACCACTATTAGAACAACCCCAAAACCCAACTATCACAAAGATAACTACATTACCTCCTTGGACATTCACTGAACACACAAGCAAAAAAAACATAAACATACTATATGAAACACAACTTCATAGAAACACATCAAGGAAACACAACATACTACTGAAACATAACACAAATAACTACAAAAACTTGGATATCACTAAATTCTCCTCCCAGAACAACAAAACATCAAAGGAACACAACGACACTAGCTTCATCTTCTCCATGAACATTCATAGTACACAGAAGATCAAAACAGTTTTAAAACCAAAGCACAATTCAAGAGAAAGACATAAACACACTACAAGAAACACAACTTCAAAGAAACATGGCAAAGAAACACAACATTCTACTGAAACATAGGTGTTTACAAAAACTCCGGACAACGACACGAGAAAGTTGGAACAAATAACAGAAATAAACACAACATTTCATCGGATAAGCGATAAAACAACAACAAAACAGAAAAAGAAAGAAAGAACAACTCCCAAAATGAAATCCCAAATCCCAAATGCACGAACAGACAACAAATTTCATACCACAAAATCAAATAAGGACCAATGCTTACCTACGAGTTCATCAAGTACTTTTAAGTTCTCCAATTGTCGGTAGATTTTAAAAGTTTTTTCGTCAAAAGAAAGATTATACTGATGTAGACAACAAAAGACGAATGCATATTGTCCTTACTCATTCTCCACATCTTATCTTAGCTCTATGTTTAACGTATAGTGAACGAAGTGACATCTGAGCGAGTAATTTTAAAAATTTTGGCTTATAATCCCGCTCAAACCATTGACAATAAAAATGATAGTGCATTGTGCAGTTCAACTAATGAGAATTGTCTAGTTCTCAGTTAATGATATTTTTTTCAATTCAAACTAAAAATAATGACATTTTCATAAGCGTGACCAAAAAATTTTAAATTTAAGTTTGGGGTAGAAAAAAAATACATGTGTAACAATAATCCCTCCAAAATATGATTTAAGAGATTAAGGCGTTTTGCAAATATGCATGCAAAATTCGTACAAGTTAAAAAGGTGTGGTCATTTTCAAGAAAAAAGTCGATAACACAAAAGGGTACGACAATGACTCAGACGTGTTAGGCACGCGACATATTTATTCATTTTGTGGTCTATATTGATTACATTCTTGTTTCCTACATCATTTTTCTTAAATCAAAAACAATTGTTGTAGATATTCATGTCCTTTACCATATTGTTGTAGATATTTTCAAATTCACATAATGTAGAAGACAGCTCTTATTGGTGAAAATTATATATTTAAAAAAGTTGACAGATTGTACTTCTCAAGTTAGTGATCAGAACCAACTCTTAGGTCAGAAGTAGTAGATGTTACGTCTCACGTTAATACAAATTTCCAGCTTGGACAAGATATTGAGTGTGTACCTTATTAGTCTTTGTTATAGGGATTTTGCCAACTTTAATTTACTCCGATGTCAACAAATATAATAGTAGATATTTTATATACTAATGGCAACTTGCAAAACAGTTTTATCAAAAAGAATTTAGTAAACAAAAAAAAACTTGCAAAACAATTGCAAGGTTATATAAGATACTCCCTTTGAACGAAGCATTTGAAGTAAAAATGAGATATTGAAAAAGAACCATTTGAAAAATAGGTGATTCAAAATAGTAATGTGTAAACATCTATTTAAATTAACTGTTAAAATACTTATAAATAAATTCAAATGTCTGTTTTACAAACCTAATATATATACATTTCAAGTATTGTAATCAAAACTTTTAACAAACAAAAAAATTGATTGTAATGCCGTGTTTTTTTTTTTTGTCAAACCCTAATAACTTTTAAATCCCCTCCTACTATTCCAGATAAGAGGTTCGATCCCTGATGTTTTGAGGATTTGTAAAGTGATTACACCACTGGATCACCTGTCCTCAGCAAATTAGTTGTTGTTTAATCAAACAAAAATAAGATTATGTATTAGATTTTATTAGAAAATCTGAGACTAGTTGAATTTGGACCCAAATAATCATTTTTAATATATATATATATATATATATATTAATATAAATAAGATGAGAGTGCATGAACAGTGCCGATTAGTGCACTGTTATAGAAAGAATATAGTAAAATATATATAAATTCTAAAAGTCAAATCTATATTGATGTGTTTAGTATAAGTAATTTATTTAGTAAATTTCCGTACAGTGTTAAACTATTTTACTAGGATTTGTTTCCAACTAGTTGGATTTATAAATTATATATCTGATAAATGATCCTCCTACTTGGAAAATAAATAACTCCAACGACAATGGCAATGGAGATTAAAATAATATATATCCCAATGTAGTTGGAGCCATACCCAATGCTTTTGGAAGCCCACAAATCTTTGATTAATTCAAAAATTAATCATTTCTTGTTGGCTGAGAGCTACTTAATCAGAATTAAGAAATGAATTAGCAATTAGTGGAGTATTAGTTTGAATATAAAGAAGTCTTAATAACTCTGGTCATTGTTTCGTCTGACTCTTAATAGCCATAAGGGACGTCTTTGAATGAATTTAATCATCCACTATATTTCGTTACGATAACATATATTTTGTTCTAATACACAGTTATTGTTATAAAATTATAATGATTTATAAAATAGTTATAAAACAAGTATTGTAAATGTATATTAGTAATAAAAATGTCACAATATACGTGTGACGAATAAATCTAGTAATAATTTTATCACAAATCATTACAGAATAAAATTACAATGATTCGTAACAAGAAAAATTCGCAACAAAATTATATATAAACGTCATAATTTATTACTAATACTCATGATTGCAATATAATTGTCATAATAATTTAATTTTTTTTTAGTGATCAAATTTAGATTGTTTAATGATTTCGTAAGACGACAAAACTAAAGCCTCTCAAAATCGTTGAGCATAACCGGACCAATTTCACCGGTGGTTCCATAAACTGTATATTTTAATCGAAGTTTATCCTGAAAATGGGGCAAAACCAAAAACCTTAATTAAGAATAGGAAGTGAATTTGATAAGTAGTTATTATCTAGTTTTGTAGATTTTTTTCGTTGTAGTTTAATTTCAAATAAATGTATAATCATGCATAGTAAAATTTAGAATTTAAGTTATGAATTGAATTTTGTCGATCTAATCATCAATAATTCTAACTTTTTTTTTAAAAAAAGTAACCACCATATGTAATATATAACGGACTAAACAATCATAATAATGAATAAATTGTTGTTAAATTTGTTTGAAAAATGTTCGATCTATTAATAACTCTAACTATAAATTCTATCGCATGAAATTAAATAGTGATATGAGATGGAATCAAATTTTGATGGGTATTATTGCATAAGTAGACATTTCATAACTCAAACAAAATATGTTCCAACTCTTTTTTCAATGGTCTCATGAATTAATCAATATACTTAACCCTAAATGTTGGAGTCTTATCAAGCTAAATTAATTATTGCACGCATAATGTGAATTATTGACATTATAGCTCGTGTACATTGCTTGAAAGAGAAAGTGGTCTCAAATCTCAACAAGACGTTGATGTTACTAAATAGAATGGACACTCAGAAATCCTCGAGACCCATCTAAAGATATTATGGATTTAGAAGCTCGAATCAAACAAATTGTATGTGGATGACAAAGCCATATCTACAGGATAAATGACGACTTCAATGCCTTTGTCCATTTTATATAAAGACGATCTTTTTATTTAGTGGCAAAGAGAAATACGATGATGAATATGGTGACGATAGTTATGAAATAACTTTGAATGACACCAAAATTTCATTATGTTATCTGGATTTTTCTTTGTAAGCCCTCATGAAGAAAAAAAGACCACGCAACAAATACAAATAACTACAAAAGAGCTAATTACATCAACATCGGTATTTTCTATGTGTTATCTAAATATCTTCAATATTAATCCATACAACAATCCACGTAAACTGGAAAGAAGTTATAAAGAACATTTCTGATCACACCTCTAGCATATTTAGTTCTCTATTGTCCTTTTTCTCATCTAAAGACTCATATATTAAAAAACTAAGATGGAATATATATATTTAATACAAAAACTGACATAAAACAATATTTTTACCGGAAATTACTTCCAAAAAAAAATCATGAAAAAACTAAACTATATCACTTACGGATAAAAACTTGATAATCAGTTATCCTGAACCCAAAGATTAAAATTACTAGTGATTACATGAAACTCAAACTAATGGCAGAACCTCATATATCTCATTATATATATTATCAACAATTGAATTGATAAAATTTTATTCATATCCAAAATTCAATCTTTTTAGTCTATCTCTTGTATTAGGAAATAGTTAAATTTTTAATATTAATATTATAATCTTAATTATCCTAATATACCTGATCAAAACTAACTTGGTTACCGCATAATATATTGTCAAAAAGTATCGTCAACTTTCAATATTTTGCAATTCTTCAAATTTGGGACGTCACTTTCAAAAGTGTTCGAATATAGCTAAACTAGGGACCGAGGTTAGTAGAAACATAGGTAGGACATAAATAATTGTGAAACAAATTATCATATCATGAATAAAGACAAAACACAAGAGGGGTTTTGTCCATTTTTTAGAGAAAATAAAATTTATAAATAATAGAAAGAGAGAAGTAGGAAAATGGTATTGTTGACCCTTGTGAGCACGAAACAACGTTCTTAAGGATAACAAAAGAAAGAAATCAGTGAGCGACTTACCGTCTCTGCAGTGGTCGGGACGTCCCTTGTTTTGAGTTCGCGGCCATACGTTTTCTTTTTTCTTTTTTCCTTTTCTTTTTTTAGGAAGTTTCCTTTTTGTATTTTTAATGTTAAAGATATTAATTATTTTAAGTGGTCTAAATGGTTACTACGTACTCTATGCAAATCCAATGGGCTATGGCTTTGACGAATTTCCTATACTAAATAGTTAGTGGTGCACATTCGTTAAAAAGGCGTTTAGATTTTAATGATCGAAAAGAAAATAATGTCTTTTTCTATGAATATGTTGAAAAGTGATCTAAATAATCAAATACCTAAAAATATATTTATAACTAAGAATAATCAAATATTTGAAGAAGTACGATTATAAATAAAAATAACCAATCAATTTGAATCTAAAATAGGTGTTTGTCTGTAATAAAAAGTATCATATTAGATACTATTAGTTTAATTAGTTAATTAGTAAAATTTAGTTTTGATTTTGTTACTTTTGATATTTTTTGTTAAAAACAAAAACAAATATGACCAAAACCAAATCAAATACATGTTTTCGGTTTTGGTTCGATTATTTATGTCCAAAGCTAAATACCAACATGGTTGCATATTAAATCTAGATGATATTTTAAACTATGAGATTTACCAGGCATATATATCGTGAGTCGTGACTAAAACGAAAACAATATGATTAAACATTTCTTTTGACTTGTATAACCTTCTTAATAATTATGAAACTATTATCTTTAAAATGTCACTCGCAATCTCTGTTTTCTTTTGTCTACAATAAAAGTCTTTCATGACCAAAAAAAAAGCTCAACGTTTTACATATATCGTCAACGGATTATAAGAATATTACTTGTTAAATGCATATGAACCACGAATTTTTGTGGGACCAAAACGCAATTCCATATTTAGATCTTTCCTTTTTCTGTTCTTTTGTATTGTATGAAACACAACAATTATTTGTTTGCCTTTGACGATAATAATATTATATTATAAGTTGCTTTTAACATGTGTTTGTATGTTTTTGTTTTTTTGTCACTGAAGATTAACACGACGATGAGTGGTAACTAACGTAAAGGTATTAGTCGAACAAGACAAAACGTTTACCACAATAAGCGTGGTAAAGTGAATAGCAAAGCAATATATTTTGATGTGAGCTTATGACCAACTTATTAGACAGTGTCGACGAGTAACAAACAAATCACACCACATATTATGGAAGGGTAATTACGACATAATAAAGATAGAAACATGACGTAATTCTATATACTAGAGTTAGAAATAGTGTAACTTTGTATAATAAAGTTAGGAGTTGTGTAATTCTGTGTAATAGTAAGTCGAGTAGTTATGCATAGTAGAGTTTTAAGTAGCGTAGTTCTCCATAACATGGTTAGAAGTCGTATAATTCTACCAAATAAAGTAAGGAATCGTATAGTTATGCGTAATAGAATCAGGAGTTGTGTAGTTTTACATATCAGAGTTATGAGTCACATAGTTTTGCATAATAGAATTAAAAATCACAAAACTTTGTGTAATAAGTAGAGTTTGTGAGTTTGCGAGAAGTTTACAAGCTTAAGTTCATCATTTATCATCATCATCAACAATGTACACCATAATTAAGCACAATTTTATCTAACAAAAGTACCCAAATAACCGTGTATATACATAAGTGATACTTGTTATTGAGTTTCAGATTCATTACATCATAACTTAAAGCAAATCTAGAAGATCAAGAGATCTTCCTTTATGTTGTAACCCATCTTCTCGAGATTTGGCTGCAATGCGAACTGAATCATAGGAGGTGGTCCGCAAGCGAGTGCAAGGGATTCACCTTCTAAACCTTCAGGGATATGTTCCCTAAGTATAGCTTCGGTAATAAAACCGGTACTGTAATTCCAACCCTCCTTTGCAATTTCAACAACGTACCAAATCTTAAGCCTCTCCTTATGCTTATTAGCCCATCCTTCTAGCTCTTCCCTCACAAGTATGTCATCTTCGGTTCGGTTAGCGTAAACCACATACATCTCGGTTTCGTCCTCTGGTTCACTCAGTATAGACTGAATGATTTGGTAGATTGGAGTTATGCCTGTTCCTCCAGCGAGCATGGCTAATTTCTTGGCAAACTTGGGTTTACCACTGACCATGAAGTTGCCTTTGCCTGTGTACTCAATGTGTCCTAGTGGACCTTTAATGTCGATCATTGACCCGATTGGTAAAGAGTCTAAGTGTTGTGACATGAGTCCACCATTGGGGAACCTTGGATGAACATCTTTGAAGTAGATTTTGACGACTAGGTCTATGTGACCAACGGCGTCAATGGCGCTGGTTGGAGTATAGGCTCGTAGACAGAGTTTTTCGTTTACGTTGGCGCAGACGAAGACGTGTTTCCCCACGGGTAAGCCAAGTTGCTGATCTTCTGATGGTAAAGCGAATCGGAACTTGCGTACGTCGTGAGAGATTGAAGTCTTCTCAATGAGTTTAACTGGGATTTTCTCACGTGGGTTAACCAAAGCTATGTTCTTTTGAGGAGCTAGCTCTGTGATTGGAGCTAACAAAGGAGCTATGTTTGAACCACCATGGACAGAGACGTTAGGGGAAGAGTCGTAGCCAGTGGTGATGAGTTCACCAATACGGTAATCTTCTAAAAGCTTCTTGGCTTTGTCAGAGTGAATAGCTTCAAACTCTTCTGTGCAATCAGTTCCTGCGTTAATGAGGATAGAATCTGCACCTCCTGGATGATCTTTTAAGAAACGTGTACAGTCATAGATGTGACCATGGACAATGATCCATGCAGACTCAGCAGAGTTGTGTTTCCTAACTTCTGAGATCGAGTACGTCTTGGAGGCAGTGTTCATGAAAGGAGACGAGACAGATTTCTTCAAAGTTTGGTTAGATTCCGAGGAAATCTCAAGCTGACGCTCCTTCGCCATCCACCCACCCGATTGGTTACCGGGTCGGGTCGGGTGTTCAAAAACAATCCCTATCTCTCCTCTGTGAGGCTTGCACACATTGGTTTTAATCCTGAACCAACAGTTGTTCATCATCCCCTGTTTAACACAAGTCAACGTCATTCTTGAGTCAAACATAATATATAAACAGTCTCTTATTTTATTTTTTTGGTCAAGATATAAACAGTCTCTTATTAGTAATGGTAAAATCACACTCAATTGTCATTATTCACAAATTACAATTATATTGGCTGGAGACCATAGACTGACTACTACAACTTTATTTAATTTTTGATTTTTAATCAATATAATTGCCCGCATGAAGGAAAATTATTATACTCCACCACTAAAATGAACTGTACACAACAGAGACACTTAAAGAACTGGTCTTTGTTTCCATATGTTAATCAGAGAGGTGTATTGGTATTGGTAGGTAACACGTTCACAAATATCATCATCAGTTCCAACTTTGTAGGACGATTAAAATAATAATAAGAGAGGAAGGGAAGATTAATTACCATGAGATTCCAGATGAGTTTGTCAGGTTGGGTGTTGAACGACTCATCCCAAGCTCGAACAGCTACTTCTTTGGCACTAAGCAAATCTAGAACCTCGACATCAAGTGACCAAAAACACCAACACCAAAATTTGCCATACTTGTTTGGTTTCTCTTGATGGTCAAGCTCACAAACACTCCATGTATCTCCTCCATCTAGAGTCACTTCGACTCTCGTTACCTTCTTACCTCCTCCAGAATAAGCGTAGCCTTTCAATGTGTATGGCTTCTGAGTAGTGAATGCATTAATCGGCAAAATCTCTTCATGACCAGGTGTTGTAATCACCGAGTTGATATTAAGCTCGTTGATTAAATATTCAGGCTTATACCACCAAGCTGGGACCAAATTGAACAAAATATTAGTTTCGGTAAAAAATTGGAGAGATTTAAAAGATAGAGTAAATTTAATAAATTACCTTCAGCATTTGCCAGCTCAGCATCGACGAGAGAAGGAAGGACGCGATTGTCTTTGTAATGATAGTAACTGTCAGATTCTTGAGGTGTAACGATGATTCGTTTTAACCATTTAACCATTCGTCCACCGATAAAACCCGGTACAATGACCCGAACCGGAAACCCATGATCCGGAGTTAGAAGCTCTCCGTTTTGCATATAAGCTAATATGATGTCTCTAGAAGGATCCATAGCCATTTCTTTCTTAATGCTTGTTCCGTATTTAGATCCACCGCCTCCGGGAAGATCTTCTGCTCCTTCGAAGCAAACGTTGAGAGCACCGCCTCGCCGACTGTAGATTCCGCATCGACGGAGGATTTCGCTTAACGGAACTCCTTTCCAGAGAGAAGTGGATACTCCGGCGGATCCCCAGTTGAATCCGATTGTTTGTTTCACCATGTTCTGTTCCTTACGGCGATTACCGGCGCAAACGAGTGTAACCGGAAATTCACGGCTTGGAAACTCGGAGATTAGCTCTTCCATGGTGAATTTCACGGGACGTTTGACGAGTCCAGTGATTTCGATTGTCCAATTTGACCATTCAGCTCTGGGAACTGTGCCGTGGTTACGAACGTAATGGAGAGGAACAGGAGTGATGAATCCATGGTGCATAAGACGAGGAAGTGGAGCTTCAGCGTTGAATGGATGTTTTCCGGTGAGACGAACCATGGAAGAGTTACGCTGAATCCAATTATCACCTGTTGATTCATCTCTCGGATCTGAAATCGACGGTTCTAAATCGCTGTTGGATTTAAGAACCAGCTCTCGATAGTAAGGAACGTTACGGTTATGACTCTCGTCTTCGTCGTCACTGGAGGAATCCTCGTAAACGACGTTTTCTTCAGTTTTGGTTTCTTTGACGGTGAGGATGACGTCGAGAGTTTGGTTTTGGTGACGGTGGCGGTCGAATGAACGAGGAGAAGGAACGAGTGGTGGCTTGAAAGCGGCGGGAACGACAACGCCGCCGTTCATGGCGGAGTTGAGGCGGGGGTAATGACGGTTATCGACGGAGGTCGCCATGTTAAATCGGTGAGAAGAGAGAGAGAAGTGTAATGGTTTAAGAGAGCTATTTTTGTTTTTGTTTCTGAATTAATTTTTGTTTCTGAATAATCTGCGATATAGGGTTGTATTTATAGGGAGTGAAGAAGATTGAAAAATAAATAATTATTAAAAAATGAGAGAGAGGAGAAATTGACAAATGTGAGTTTTTGTGGTCTTTGAGTCTGTGGACCCACCTACCTAGATCCTAAGCTTTGGCCTTTAAGGCGGGAGATTTTTTATTACGTAAGATATATTATTTTTATCTTAAATATTAATGAATCGTTTTCTCTTTGCTAATATCAGCTTAATTACATGTTTAACTTTAATGAGAGTCTAATGGTTAACAACAGTTCGTAAAACTATAGTGCAACTAAATACTTGTTTTGTAACTAAAATGGATTAATCATTGTTTTTCCTAAAGAGTTTATTTTGCTTTAAAACGAAATACAAAACATTAGAACATTAGAGTGCATTCAACCAAAACATCTTTTAATGTTGATACATATAGAAACTAAAAATTGTTAGATTTATAAATTATATAAATGTGTCAAATTTTTTATGAACGATACAAAACAAGCTTTTCAATTGAGTTTTACTGTGAATTTATTATTAATGATTCAATGTCAATAAAAGTTAAAAGTTGACATTTCATATCAATTTATATAAGTTAAGGTTGATATTTTATCCAATTACAACTCGTGTTTAGCGCATAATTTGACAAATAAAAGAACAATTACAGAGAAAAATATATATTTTACAGACTACAAATTACAAAATATGAAAGCATGTGCATGCATGATTAAATATAGAATTTGTACATGCTTATATCTAGAGAGTTAATTACTCCAATGCTGGAATTGGGAAAGTCAAAGAAACCCTAATTTTGGAGTTTATACGAAACTTCGAGGAAGTGGTTAATGTAGTGAAGGAAAAACATTGAACCTGAAAAGAAGAAACACAAAGCTTGTCTTAAAGCTACAGAATTTAATAAATTAAAGAGTAGCTATGGCCAAGATAAAACCTTCCCTTGATGCTACAAACATATCGGACTCTTCCTTTCTATGAAACTAAGCTAACTTCTTTTTTTTCATCCTCTCTCGATCACTACTTGTTGTAGTGAATGTTCTAGCTAACTTACCATGTAACCAAGATAACTACAAAATTTCTCTATAACAAGAAACTTCTATATAAAATTTTAAAATAGCTATGAATCATTTTAAAAATTTGTGACTATAACCATCTTGAATCAGTTGGTCAGGTGGAAGTTTCTTTCATGGGTTTGGGTTTGTTTTATATCGAATATTTATTTTGGTTGTCTTCTCTTCCTTTTTTCTTTTCTTTGAATCTTTTACTTCTTTGTTTTAGAACTTAGACTATGGAAATATTTATTTGTTTCGCCGGCTCAATTAAATCAGATGAAAAAATCGGAAATATAAAATCACGACAGTAGCTACGGGAAATTATGTGGCTAACATAGATATAATTTATGTGTAATAATTTCACAACTTAGCTACATATTTTATTTCTGGCTTTTTCTGTGGGCATACAAAAAAATTCTTGAAAATTGATACTTTTTATAATAGTTATATTTGTCTTATCATTGTATTTACATTCTAAGTGTCTTATTACTAGAAACATTTACCAATGTGTCAAAACACCAAAATAGTTTACGTGTTAGAATCTGCACAAGTTGATGTGGCAATGAACTTTTCGTTTAAATTATCAAATAATTCGATTACACACACATTAAAGACAAATATAACACGTAAACTTACTAATAATTACTTAGGTTAGTAATTTTGTATTTTTATTTTTATAACCAAATAATCCGATTACATGCAAGACAAAAATAACACGCAAACTTGCTTATAGGTTAGGTTAATTTTGTATGTTAAAGAATGCATAATATCATCAATATAGACACAAGTTTAATTACATTACGTGTACATATATATTACGAATAGATTTTGTGTAAAATTGACTTCAATTTTTCTTAAAATCAACGTCAAATTAAACGTCATTGTAATATAGTAACAAAAATCAATGAAGCATTAGAATCCTATGGGTAGCTGAAACATATACATGTGAGATATAAAATAATGAGCATATTGTTGACTTGTTTAATATAAAAGAAAATGTAAATGAATAGAGAAAATAAATATCTTGAAGATTTTTATGGATTACATGACGATTAAGAAGATAAAGCGTAATTAAGTATATAATTAAAGTGAGATTAAGGCTTAATAAAGGAATTTAAAGAGACGACTTTGAAAGCTAAGTGGCGCATCGAAGCACCAATGGCCATGCAAAATAACACGAACGGGGCAACCGAACTAAGGGTCGGGTCGTAGTTTCTTTTTTGTTGTCATTTTGGATTTTTTCGGTTTCGTTGTTATATAATGGATTTTTATAATTACATTAGATTATTATTTATCAATGATAAATGTGTAAGAACAAATGGACCCTCTTCTTTTTTCTTTTTCCTTATTTTATTTTACTTTACTGGAAGGATATTTTTTAACTACCTAAGAGTGGTATATATTCATGAAATAAAACCGGGAAAATAACTTAATATTTTTGAAAAATGGAATTCATAAACCAAAAATTTATAAAATACCACTAGAAAGGCTGAAAAGAAACTACGAATGACAGATTCAGTAACTAAGCAAACTCTGCACTAAAAAAAACTAAACTACCGCAAAATAAAGGTAGTCATAATGGATAACAAAATTTTCTATAATAAACTAAAATATCATATGCATAAAAAATAAAACTTCTGAACCGTCAGTTTTGGTTAACGCTTTTATAGTTATCAACTTTGTACAGCCTTAAATTATGTGGAGATGTTTAGGTTTTTCTATATATCGGAAAAATTATTTTATTTTCTTTAGACGATTATTTCTATTTAACCAAAACATTTAGTTTTCTCCATACTTTCAAGAAATAATAAGCTTCAACCCGAAACTTCATAACTAATAAAAATGTGTTTTTTGCAATATATTATAAAAAAGTAATATAAACATTTAGTCTAGTAATGATTAAGTCGTTGTTACATATATATCTTTATTTTCTGCTTCGATTAAACAAATGCTAATTATAAATGACATCTAGTCTAGTGTCAGCCGGTAAAACTACTTAAAGCAGCGTATTTACATAATTCGGGATCAAGTCCCCATGCCTACATTATGTAGGAATTTGACTATTGGGCCAGTCAGTTATGGTCCAATATAATTTGCCGTTGATAAAAAGAAAAAACAAATGCTAATTACATAACCGTCAAATAGATATTTAAGATGGTCAACTGCGTTTAAGTTTATGTGGAACATATCGAAAATGTTATAATTCAACTTTTTTTGTCAATAGTAGATGGACAAGTTCTAATAATTAACCTACATGCTCTAATTGAAATTGATAAAATTTAAATTCATCATCTAATATATAACTATATCAGAATTAAGTTAATTAAATCACTTTTTTTGACATAATTCAGTTTTTGTAATCTCACTTTCTAGTATTTTTAACTT